>JAGDQP010070512.1:0-10744 GCA_022664845.1 Lepisma saccharinum
AAAAGATAAAAGCCTATCTCTTCGAAAATGAGCTCAGTACATAGGTCTGCTAATTTCTAACACTTTTTACTTACTATAGCTTTTATCGTAGGGCAACCAGTTTTCGAGCTGGGGGAATCTATAAGAAATTTTTACGATTTTGATTGCTGCGACATGAGAATTTTTACTTCCTCAATATCTAGCTTAATATTTTATGATTTTTCGTCAAACTGAACTACATTCCGAATGGAGCCCTCTGCAGACCGACACATTCAATTTGAAGAACCAGAAATAAAAACATTTCCAACAGAAAATCCTACAACACTTCAAACTCACATTTTAAAGCCGAATAGTCCTTATAATCCAAAACTTCCCCACCAAACGCTGCACAAGTTTAAGCCGCAAAGAACAAGATTACGCCGTTCCTTTTTTCCAGTTTCCTATACTTCTCTGCTGAAGTTTTCATATCCTTTTCCCACTTCCAGTTTGAATACCCAGCACTTCCAAGCAGAACATCATCCACACCTAACCAAAGTGTTCAATGTTTAATTCACTTGTAATTCCCTACCATGAATTTTTCATCCAAAGGTGGTAGAATTATTTTTCCTCAATACAGCGTGTGAAAAGAGCACATTGAGCAGCCATGAAAATGGCAACCGTCAAAGTATGATAAATCTCACTTTTGGTCTGAAAAAGGGCATCTTTCTTATGCCGTTTTTCATGGATGAAACAAATTGTTCCTGCTGTCACCGGCTATATCCATATTAACTTCTACATCCTTCCGTTGCACATGAACTTACGAAAAACTGATAAATCCTCAGTCCATGAGCATCCGAAGACTTTGTTGATATTTAAAATTTTCAATTATTACACTGAATGTAAATTTTTCTGGCGGAAACTCCCGCTATCAGTCCAGTCAATATTTACACATAATTCCCGCAATTTATAATCACCTCTGCGGCACTTTTCCACTTGAAAGTTCGAAATCACTTCGCCGTAGGTCCGGGTTGCAGAAGAGAATGGTCTCCAAAGAAGCAGAGAGACATGCATACCACAGTTGAGATGGTGTTTACCATCCTCAGGAGTTTCTCTGGATCGATTTTATATATGACATGTACACCGTTGTATTACAAGCTTTCACCTAAAGTCCTTTTCGTAAACCACTTGGATTCAACATTGATCAATCTACTTTAACTATAGTTCTATTTTTCACATTCTGCACTTCCGCTTTGTTTAGGTGTATATGGTGGTACAACTCGTGCTGTAACTTCTCTGTTTGCTAGAATATTTTGTACTTTTGCACACGTAAACTGTGTTCAACCATCTAACATGAAAACTAACTTGGTGGCTGCTGTCTCATCTTCATTCAAAAACTGGTTCAAACAGTCATATAGTTTGTGCATTTTGCACTATAAAGATTACTCTCCTAAACTAATTATATTCATGTTTAACACACACGTAGTACTTTGCACCGCCAATTGAGATAACTAACATAGAACCAGTGGTGATATTTATCATGTTAGCTGCGGTTCGCCTGAACCGGTTGCTAACATATTGATTGCTTCGCCGATCCAGTTGTTAAGCCGAACCAGGTCAGACAGACCATCTATCCTTCTATCACCTTTGAAGAAGAAGCTTCGATTGAAATGATTGCGTTTAGCACCTGCACCATTTATTTAATGATTCATAAAATAATATAATGCAGGAATTGAGAGCTCTCTTCTTAACACACTGAAAGCCGTAAAATAATAATTAATATATGTGTTTAGCTAATACAGAATAAGCATTTAGAGTCATGAACCTCACCTAGACATTTAGAAAAAATACTAAATGCCCGTAACTTCTATCCTAAGATGGACAGCAAGCTCTAAAGGCATAATGTCAACAACTGGGATCCAGAAATGTATATCTAAACTTGGTTGAGAAACTGACTCCTTGCCGCAGAAGACCGAACAAGTGAAGAGAAAGGTGTGATATAGGGTGAGAATCTCCACTGCTTTTTATTCAGTAGTTATTCATTTCCAGCCATTCTAGTTCTGTTCATTAAAATGTGATGCATTGAAATTATTTTAAGTGCAAATCCTTGCAATGGAAGTTACAAGTAGTGCATTGTTTTCAATTATGTCATTTCTATATACAATTTACCATATGCTAGCATTTCTATTTTGTTAGCAATATAGACTCGCACTGGAGCCACAAACTGTGTATAATCAATAAAATATTCTTTGTTAGATGTGATGTGTTGTGGAGCACTGCTATCACAATACCATATATCCCCTGTACAGTTTACAGCCTTTACATCATTTGGTACGCTGATACCGAACGCCTCTACTTTAGGCCTAACATGTTTGTCTCTCTTTAGTGTTTCTAAGATATTGCCAGCTGACCATTTCATTGAACATTCTGCAGCCAATGTACTACCTGTTTACAAATCCGGCACGGCAACTTCTGTTTTGCTCGTTGAATTGATATATTTTTACCTTCCTTTGGACATTGCTTCTTGTTACCTGTTTGAGATTAGTCCCGAAAGCACTGAAATCACTATGAACTTCTTTAGTTCGCATTTCGATTCCAAAAACTTTCCAGTTAGCAAATTGACAGTCTGCTTTTTGTATTGATAGAGTCCCAAACATACTTAAATTCATGATACTCTGTTCCCAGAGTTGACGGAATTGGACCAACCAACATTTTCTCAGATAGCAAATTTTCTTCTTTTTTGTTTAGCTCATCATTTAACCACACAAACAATTATGTAACTTGGCTTTAGCTCATCATTTAACTCCACAAACAATTTCTATAACTTGGCAATACGATTATTAACCCTTAAATCGAAACATGATTTATATTTCTATAATTACAAATACCGGTCTGTCAGATCGCTTAGTAATAAAGTCGCCTGTAGCTGGGTTAATTTACTTGATTAATGTATTTTGTTTGAAAAAATGTTTATTTGTTTATTAGAAGATTTATTTGTTCAAAAGACACAGTAAAAAATTCGGTTACAGAGTTATTTGTTACAGAGTTTGTCAAATAAACCAGCAGTAGAAGAAGGTTGGTAATCGATTCCAAGTACTTCTTCGATATTTCTCCTAAGATCCCTCCCGAGATTTGAAATTGGCTTTAGCGCTAGTTCACGCGCAAATGCAAAACGAGTTTTCATCTTATTCCTTCTATGGCGCAAATAAATCACATGGCCGCTTACTCCACTAATATCAACCACTGCGTAAAACACTGCCAAAGGGTATCGACGAGTACGACGGTTGCTGCTGTAGTTGGCATATTTCATATGCGATGTATCCACTCCCCCTTTGGTATTATTGTAAAAACATATCAATTCTTCTCAATATATGTGTCCTTAGTATGGTGCACTGTAGAAAGTACTAATACAGCTTTATTTCTTTTGGGAACATACGAAAGCAGAGTTTCTCGTTCAGGAAAATCGTACAGAGTGTTGCCTACTTTTCTCCTTTTTTGACGCCAAAAATTTGGAATTTCTTTTCATTTTTTTCTGACAGCTCCTACATATGTTAGTCCTTTATCTTCCAAGCAATTGGCTAATTCAACTGACCTAAAATAGTTGTGAACATTTACGTTCCTATTTCTGCCCACGATTCGTTTATTCAATTTCAAAACTGCATTTCGGCCTGAGCCTTAGATGTCTAAAGCCCATAAATAAAATTCAAATTCAAAATTGCTTTAATAGGTTTTGAGAAGCTTTTTTTTTTCAAGCCGATACCATCAGATCCTCTACCGATGTACAGGTATGCATTAACGAAGTAACTAGAGTTTTCACCAACCAAACAAATTACTTGCAGTTCATATTTCTACGATGTCTTTGTTATGTATATCCGGAATTTAGTCTTCTCTGAAAGGAATAATAATTTAATTTATGCATTCATAACTCCCAGGCGTAAACAGGTTTTGACAGTTTTCTATGAACAATTGAAACGTATCAGAAAAGCCTGAAGCTGGGTCATACCAGTCTAGGATCCCGCTAGGAGAAAACATTATTAGAAATATCGGTCTCGGAGACCGATTAAATTTAACAATGTGGCAGAAACGAAATGAGGGCTCAAAACACTCCACTACACACGCTGGTTTGGAACTAAAATAATGGAGGTACTAAGAATCACAGCCTGCCACTCAAAACAGTGTAGCCAACCCATGCTAACAGCAAGTCACTAGCGGTCTCACAGACCAATGTTTCGGTTTAAGGATTAATGACATGAATTCGGTCCCATTCAGTGGTAAAGAATGGTTCCAATAACATAGTTAGGTGTTGAGAACGCTACATTCACAGCTGCTGCAAAACGTATCTCATAATATCCCTTGTAATTTTACAGACTTTTGTCGTTCTTCTACCACGACACTATTTTTGTTGTTCTTCACTTAAACTTGTAGTTAGCACTGTTGGCTTGGTACAAGTTCCATCTATTATGTTCACCAAACCGTTCTGGAGCATATTCATCTGCCATTTCCATTTCTCCCAGTCTTCTGGTCCTTCAGTCTTTTCAACTTGTAAAACCTGAAACTTCTGTAGTCAACTTGAAACACTTCACTTATGAACACAATTCAGTTACACATGGAAAACAAAGGGAATCTTGAGCTTGTAACCTTATAACCTGTTGTTGCAGAGTGTGTTCTGCATATAAGCACAACCACGTAAAGCAAATGATCTGTTATGTACTTATATATGCACTTAAGAGTAACAAAATACTTTTTATTTCAATAAACCTGGCTACAATATATATATTTATCAATAATATTTACCAAACTTAGTGCCGCAAACTACTTAACACACACTTTATCATCGGAAATTGAGTTAATATTATGAAAGGACATAAATAATATTAAGTTCAATTCGGTTAGTGGATATTTTGTGTCCAACAATTTATACGTTGGAGAGCGACAGGAAAGTCCCTTTTCTCCAGACTGTTTGGAACGGAAATGCACATACCCGATAATTTAGTTATAAGGTAACAAATTTAGAATGATGTTTTTCCCGACGCTGATCAAGATGCTATAAACGCCAGCTGGTACATTATCAGAATAGATTCGGAATTCCTAGTTTCAAGGGTTAACTTATTAGTAAAAAGCCAAAGGGGAGTACCAGTGTTGGGAGTAATTTAGATAATTTAGCATTGGACAAAGCAGTTTGCATAGTCCAGAAGCAAGAAGAATAAAATAAACTTAATGCTTTTTCTTCGTTATTGCTGATATTAATGTTCAAATGCTGCACGTTAATATGTACTATGTGAATACAAGAATGATTCTATGGTAACAGACTTTTTGTGTTAAAAATAAGAAGTAACTATAGTACGGTGAAATTATAACGGATTATGTGAGTACCGGATGATCCTTTGTGAGTATCGCGAACCACCATGATGTAGATGGCAGAACCGCAGCAGTGTAAATGTGCATGACGGAAAGTACTTTGTTTGCTACTGGGAATCAGCGATGTTTTACCAAATTTCTCGTAGAGGAAGAGCTTAAACCAGCTCTTGATGAAATGAAGTGAATTTGGAGATGAAGGAGGGTAGAAAAACCATCGCCAAACTACAAGTAATTCGACTGATTTACGGTATATTAGTTTTCAATCCCCATAGATTAACATGTTGGACCATTGCGTTTACGGATTAGCTAATTACTTTCACTTTAAGTATTGACCAATCTCCTAAATTCTGTCTTGGCACATCAAGATGGCGGGCTGACGTTTAGACATTGGATTTTTTTTTAAATATCATATACAATTCTAACACGCTTGAAGATTTCCTTGACGTCGGTTATGTTAATGTTTGTTCCCATATAGCACAAACCGTTGGCCGAACGTGGATGTAGACGCGGCAAACCAAAGGTCAACGGTTAGCCAATAGTAAGATTGGCGGGTTTTCTGAGGACGGGTCAACAAACCGGGCTAACATTCGGATAATGTTGGTAATTTAATGGTTGTCAACGACAATGGGCCAACAGTAGGCCAACAAAACGTGTCAACAATAGCCCAATGTCTAGCCAAATGAGGACCTTCTGACAAAATGCACTAACCGAGCAAACAAAGGTTCAACAACAGGGACTAATTTTTGCGTCAAATTAAGCAATAAATACACCAGAAAACCCATGAAAATAATGTTATTTAAAACGCATGGTGGACTATAGAAACAAGAACTAGCGATTATTGCGGCATGAACATCCTCACATAACCCCTTCATTTTAAATGAGATAGATCCGCTTGCCGAACCACATATCTGTGGGAAAATAGTAAAATTGTTCGTATTTGCCTGTTGCAGAACCATGTCAAACCCTTTCACGAGGCGCAAATGTATAGCTGTTACTTGCGTTCTTTTAACACAGTTCGGTCACAAGCACACCTATAGTACTTGCATTGCACTGCAGTAAACCTTTCATGGGAAGTGTGTATTTTATTGTAATATTTTTTCGTAAAACTCTCGATTCACAGCCTAACAGCACTGATGTGCATGACAATAATGTACTATTAAATAATGTTTAAACATGCATACAGTTCACGTAAGTTAAAATTACCTATCTATATTACGCACAATATCTCATTCGCCTTGACGTCCACAACTAACGGATTTCAAGTAGTCAGGTGATTAAGCAAAACAAAACTGAAACGCGTATGGTTGAAAAACGAACAATAAATTCCTTGGCCAACTGCAGAAACCGAGCCGCTGTAGCTCAGTGGTAGATCGCTGGCGTAGCATTCGGGAGATCTTGGGTTCGATCCCAGCGGCCGACCATCCTGACTTTTTCCGCAGTCACACCAGGCAAATGCCGGGATGGCACAGTCAACATAGGCCGTGGCCGATACCTTCCCGAATCCTTTCCAATCCCGTATCCCGGCCTCAGCCTTAGATGCCTAAAGATCATAAATAAAAATTCAAATTCCAACTACAGAAATGGGATGGTATCCCCACCACTATTTGCCAAAGAAAATACTGCTGTTTTAAACATTTTTGTAATTACAATAGATTTTCTGTAAATCATCAACTTAATGTGGTCAGTTTGTGACGCTCTCAGATTACCGTGAGTGTGCAACTTTTAATGTACTAATGTACTGCAGATTGCAGAATATTCGGTAAAAAGTAAGTTGATTACAGGTTAGTTAATCAAATGCTGATAATAAAGTATTTCGGAATTTTTCCCAAAGACAATAAAATTTTGCATTTCTATATTTTTAGATTAGTTAGTTAAAATGAATTGAAGTCTTAGCTTTTGTTTCTTAAATAATCCAACAACAGAAGCTCACTATGCATTTGTACTAACCATTTTTTAAATTATTTTAAATAAGCACACATCGTATACTCTTGACCGCAGCTTGTATTTTGGCAGGGTTAGCGAACTTCGAATTTGTCGCCCTTTTGGAGGAGAAGCTTACAACGCACCTCTTTAGCTTCGTTTGGCACCCCCAGACCGGCGTCCGGGGCACGTGCGTCCTTTGCTTCGCCCTACTTGCGACCCTTAACACCTTCCAAGAACTGATTGCACTAGTCTACGAAAAGGCCAGAGTACGATTGATGTTTTACTACTGGGCTTAAATTCGTGAAATCGCTCTAATCTGGATTTAATTTTTTTTTAATTTTAAACATGTGGAACACACAAGTTTGGTCACGGCTTGTATTGTATAGTGGTATGTTATATAGAATCTGTAATGTAGTTCATTACCTTATTCCTTTCAGAATGTACAAAATAAAGCAATACTTACAAGATAAGTCATAATAACTCACAGATGCCAGTGCATGACGAAATGATGTCAGTTCGTGACGCTGTGTTTTCTATCTTATACACTTATTTTATTTATACATTCTAAAATATTTTAATAAAAACAAAACTTAACATATTCCTCTTTGATGTGGTATATTAGAAAACAATATGCCCACAATTCAGAGATTTTGCAGGGAAATATAAGCTGCAGGGGTTTGCTGGTTGCAAAAATGTAAGTACGTGACGGCAATCATAACATGTAGTAAGATATAGTAGTTATGATGTTTACGTGTTATTTCACCAGGGATCTGATCTTCAATATTTCCTCTTTCATACGATGTGCTTAAGGTCCCCATTTTTAATTTGTCAGAGAGATTATAAGGCAATTACAGTCGAAAAGTGTATTCTGTTGTCAGTTCCTGATGCGTTGAATCGCTCTAATATGGTTCAAGTAATGAAATTAGTGTAAATACGATTTAAACGTACTCTACAAGAAAATATTAAAGTAAGAACTTTCTTATTTGTCTTCCGTTTTCTGCGCCGTGACAATAGGATGAACATTACATGCATGGATTTGAAAGTTGGCGGCCTTTTACTTTTTGATACTATTCAATCAAAAAAATGTGTTCTTACAAGGTTATTATACCAGGTGCCCAACTGAATTTGTGCCGTTGAGCAACACCTCGCTGCGTGTCCCCCTCTAGCAATCGGAGATGACGTAGTGAGTAGGTGTGTGTGCTCTTCTCTGAAAGCTTAGTCAGTGGCACGTCTGCTATCGTAGAGAACACGTTGTAATTAGTCGTGTGAGTGGAGATATTCAGTGTGAACTATGGCTGTGTCAAACGCAGTGGTTAAGTAAGGCCTGTTTAATCTACGAGTTCAAGTTGGGCACAAAAGGTACTGAAGCAGCAAGGAAAATATGCTCTTCATTCGGAGAGTCTACAGTTAGCGAACGCACCGCACGTAAGTGGTTTAAGACCTTTTCGACTGGTGATGAGAGACTTGAAGATAAACCTCGATCTGAGAAACCAAAATCACTCAATGTGGACCAGCTGAAAGCAGCTATTGAGGAGAATACGAGGCAGACATGTCAGGAACTCGCTCAACGGTTTGGGGTAAGTGATGAAATCATTCGTTTACGTTTGCATGCGCTTGGACGATCGTGGAAAATGAGCAAGTGGGTCCCGCACGAGCTGACTGCCGCGAACATACTTCAGCGGCTGAACATTTGCTCATCCTTGCTGAGTAGGAACAAACATGTCCAATTTTGGACCCTATTTTGACGTGTGATGAAAAGTGGGTGATGTATGATAAGAAGAAGCTCTCGTACCATTGGTTGCTACCGAATGACTCAATACCTCTGTCGGCTAATCCCAATATCCATCAGAGGAAGTAATGCTGTTTGTATGGTGGACTACTGCATTTTGAGTTTTGGAAAGTGTTAAGACCATCACAAAAGATGTTTACTCAGCACAACTGCAAACGGTAGCTACCAAACTCTCCCAGAATCAGCCAGCACTCGAAAACAGAAAAGGGGTTATGTACCACCAAGACAATGCGAAACCTCACACAGCAAGGATGGCCCTGGAAATGATTTCGTCACTTGGGTGGGAACTTTTGCTTCACCCTCCTTACTCCCCAGACGTCGCTCCATCCGATTATCATCTCTTTTTGGCCATGGACAGAAGGCATGTTGGCATGTTTGGACATGAACACATGCGCAATCTGCAGTTCAAAACTCGGGACGAAGTTGAAAACGCAGTGGCGCAGTTGTTTGAGTCGCAGGATACAAATGTCTACAAAAATGGCATATATGGACTTGTTCGTAGATGGGAGAAGGTTGTAGAAGCGGATGGAGGCTGTTTTCCTTAATACATATTGTGTAAATCCCTTGTATGCGCTTGTTTGCTTTTCTATGCTACAACGGCACGAATTTATTTGGTCTCCTGGTATTACTACAAAAATAATATTTCTATGTTTTAACGGTTTCTCTAAAAATAAACGTTTATTTATAATTCTTTGCCTGTCAGTAACTTAGTATATCACAAATATAGCTGAATTGTTTCGTAAAAGCTAATACTCTAATCCTTATAATATGAATTTTGGTTCGTTAGAAAAAAAAATACTATAACAATTGTATAAAATCATTGTGCTAAAACGAACCTTATGGTCTGCAATTAATAACACAATCACCATGGCAACAATGCGACCAAATGTCATCCATTAAACTCTCTCTGGTCGTCGAAACAAAAATTGAAAGAAGCCAAATACTGGTACTTACCATACGCTGGTAGAACAGGGACCAGGATCTGGAAGGTGCAAAACAATAAATTTTAACAAAGAGGAAACACGTTTATAAAAATACAAATATTGTACAAAATATTTCATGGAAAATGGGAAACTAGTAAAACTGTATTCAATACACGAAACAATATTCATTTCAGAAATGATTTGATAAACTTAATGCATTGGTTTTCATCAATAATGTTCTGCATAACGCTCCAGATCCTCCAAGACCAGTTTAACCATTATATTTTATCAAAACCAAGGACTTTATACTTCTTGTGTTAACGTAGAATGTATGTTCCTCAAGTGAGGCGTTTGCATTTGTATCCGTCCTAGTTTCCCCTATACCATAACTTTAATTGCACATTTCACCCTTCTACACACTATATCTTTATTGTATTCACCCCCAATATTATTATTCTCTCATTTTCTCCTTTCCTTCTGTTCAAACTTTGATTGTATTCTCCTTCATACAATAATCGTCATTTCACAACATTTCCACTTGGTTTCAATGCTCTTCTCTGTACTCCTTATTTCGCTTAAGCAACAGAATACATTAAATGCGCAATCAATCTTTTATACACATTATTGTTCATTGATCCACATTAATATCCTTCTCATCGAATACCTCTATTGCCATTGCTATTCTCGCTCTAGTATATGTTTCTCATTCTTCTGCTTATTAATGAAGATTCTTCGCTTTACTTGAAGATTCCACTTTTAATAGTGCCTTTGGTTTCATCTACTATTTCTTTTATTT
>JAGDQP010070513.1:0-10744 GCA_022664845.1 Lepisma saccharinum
GCCTGATCTCTGTCTGCAATTTGATTATCACTATTTGTTGTTGGATTGAATTCGCCTGATCTCTGTCTGCAATTTGATTATCACTATTTGTTGTTGGATTGAATTCGCCTGATCTCTGTCTGCAATTTGATTATCACTATTTGTTGTCGGATTGACCGTGAAGGCTCCTGGGTCAATCCGACAACAAATACTGATAATCAAATTGCAGACAGAAATCAGGCGAATGAAAGTAAATAGTAATCACGACCTTATTGACTTTGTGGCTTAGTTTCCTCTCGCATTACATACCTCAATTATTACACTAAGGGACATTTCCGATGGTGTTGAAACTGGGCAACGGAGAACCAAGTGACTTAACAACTGGTAAGCTGAAATGAGAGAAGAGATCGTGCAGTTACGACGGAATATATATTCCGGCAACATAGCGCTTACTTTTTTTTAGATTGTTTTTAACTTATAATTGTGGCCAGACAGGCAATAGGCTTAAACCCGTCACATGTGACGAGCGGGTTCGCTCGCCATCGCCCATATTGTCACCTGAAACGCCATAGGTGGTTTCGCAATGCACTATCTTTGAAATGTCCTACGTAAAATATTTTCAGTGTAAGACCAGTGTCGTAATAATAGATTTTCTATACACACCCAGAAGGTACCTACAGGAATTTACTAATTCTACGACTCCATTGCTCCCATTATGAGATTTCATTTTATATATAAACATACTTTTCGCACGTTCATGCCAAAAACGCATACAAACCAAGAGAAGCCTTTGAACCTATTAACCTCCAACATTTGGTCCATACCCCCACTTTGTATAAAAATATCGACTTATTCAAATTCATATTTTACGATATAATAACGCAGAAGATAAAAAGACATTACTAATAAGGGTATCACAGACAAAAAAAATGACTACAAGAAAAACTTCCTGACACGTTAATGGCATAATTACTAAACTTTTATTAGATGTCAACTCCTGAGACCATTAAAAGGTTGCATATTTACACACACACAGTAGAATAATGACAACACGAATCCCTGAGCAGTAGTTTCGGTTAACAAAAAGGTAATAATCTCAACGAAATCCAATAATCAAACTGAAAAACTTAGCACCATTTTTTTTTAAATATTTTTTTTTATACGTAGAACAACTTGTAAATATTACAAGTTTAGTACATACTTTTAATTAAGTGACACTACTAAGATTTCATACGCTTTATGACTAGAGTGACTAGATTACGAATAGATAAAACAGCATTCCTTGATTGCTTTTAAAATGCACTATGTTTCTACGATACATAATATTTACTAGTAACATTTAAAAAAAAATAAACCGCTACTAGCACTCTTCACTCACTTTACATAAATTTAACCAGTCTTATTTTGCTGCAGTTAATTATATGTAGTAATACCTGCAATAAAAAAATGTTAAATGTTAATTTCGTTATCGTAACAACGTGCACATACTCGTTAAAAAAAAACACTAATGGTATATTATCTAAGATATTTAGGAATAGCTAAACTAGTGTTTCACAGAAATTATTATTAATGTTAAATCTAACTTATGCTTGCACAATTTTCACTTCAACGCGAGAATGATTTTATACGAAAGGATCATGGAAGGTAGCGACCCGATATTTACTCCAAGTAAGCATCTCGGCATTTGCGTAGTGAACCTGGAAGGGTGCGCCAGGTGGATTGATTCAAGCATGCCGGACTTCTTAGTACTGATCCCAGTCCAAGAGCGTCGAGTTGAAATTAAATGATAAATCCAATAACTGATATACAATCTCTTTTTTTATCATTTGTAGGGACTTCATAGAACCAAAACGAGGTAGTGCCTTTTACAAGTTTTAGTTCAGACCAAAAACAATGCAATTCAAACTTAAAAAGACATTCTCACGAAGTAAATGCCCTAGACATCATATTCGTAAGGCATGTATATGTGACTTCTACAGGTCGTCTTTAATGTGTAACTTTCAGATATAAGTTTACGTGGCGAGGAACAAGTTCTAAGCTTACCTTCAACTTGCTACACTTTCCTCGCTGTCATCGAATTGTTTAACAAAATGGCGATTACAGACAAGTTTCGCCAACCAATACATTGGCTTCATCAGGTGAAAGAAGACAGAGTAAAAAATACTGTGGGGGATAAATGAAAGCGTCGGTCCGCAAAGATGGTCTTCGTCAGTGTTCCTTGCAGGTGAAATTTAAAAAAAAAATGATGGTCCTGAGCGGTAAAAAGGTAGCTGCAATGTTGCTACAGTGTACTGCGGAATGGAATATTGTTGCCAGATACTAAAACAGAAGGATTTGGTTGCACAACTGTATATTTGGTTATATATATGAGAAGTTGTGTATAAGTGTTTATTGAAATGTGAAGGAAAAAAAAAGTTGAAATAAATGACTTAAAAAATACAATGTTTATGAATATTCAAAATTTTTAATCATTTATTTCAACACCTTTTTTCACAAATTTTTTAAATCATTTATTTCAACACCTTTATACACAACTTCTCATATATAATCATACATACAGTTGTGCAACCATTTTTTTATTTCACCTGCAAGGAACACTGACGAAGGCCATCTTTGTGGACGCTTTTCTTTATTCCCACAGTATTCTACCCTGTCTTGTTTCACCTGATGAAGCCAATGTATTGGTTGGCGAAACTTGCGTTTTAATCGCCAGTTTGTTCGACGATTCGATGGCAGCGAGGAAAGTGTACAAAATTGAAGGTAAACCTTTTTCTATGTTTAATTTATATCGGTATCTTGGTATTTCAATACATGAACCTGACTAAAGCTTTAATACAAAAGAAATTTCCTATATAACAGGTCATTCATAAGGCTCATTGTATATTTAGAAAGCATGTATTTTAATTAAGTCAGTGTATTAATCGTACTACAAAAGAACGGGGTAAATATGAAGATAATTTAACATGTAGTACATTACGAGTTATTCTGCGTCATAGGTTACGTGTGTCATTCTTTCTATCCCCCCTCCCTTGAAGGAAAAAAAAATAGTAACTTGTAACCGCTAACTTACCCGTGGAAATGGGAGTTATTGCACCATTAACAACTTAAAATAAAGGATTGTTTTTTTTTTTGTTTTTTTATTTGGTTCCTTCTATGTATTTTGAAATTAAAAGTTTCAATATTATATTAGTATTTCAGATCACGAAAACATGTTTATTAACCAGTTTATAGCTATTTATTACCTTTTCGATCCCAGTTCTACTAAGATTCCCGATCATTCAAATCCTAACGGTTCATAGCTCAAGGTATACACCATTTCGTAACTTAGGGAAAATATATCATGTTTAGTAAACCTGCGAGACCGTAAACCATTGGAAATTAACATGTCTAACGCGGTAGCAAACTGTTAACTACATATTAGATTCAACAGTTCCACCCTTACGTTGACCTACGTTGCTACTTAGTTTTCAAGATATCTAATGCACTTACACTACCAACTCTACTCCTGTTCTACCGTCTAATAACTACACACACTATATAACACCGCGACAAGTTGCGGGTAATAACCATGTAACGTCAAGAAGTAATTTGAGGCCTTATAACCTACGAGTATATACGTAACAGTCTGAATTTGTTTCTCGTAATTCGTCACAGCCATCGTATTAATGCTTTGTAAGTAGAGGCATTCCCGGTTGATAGGCCAGTTTTATTTTTCGCGCGTTCCAATCTTATGGCAAATGTTTTATGCCGTTCTATTTAATTTACAGTTATCGGTTGGGGTACAGCTACGACCTACTCTCGTCAGAAGAATAAGGGATGAAGTCCCTCGACGAGCACTTTTTTAAAGAGGAAAGACGAAAGGTAACAAGCAAGGACAATATAGAAACATTCCGACATTTGCCAGGTAAAAAATGCGGGAAACGATGGGACATCTCCCAGCAGCAAGACTCCTTAGTATCGATCCGAGGTCCGCAACGTGAATCACGGGGGTTAAGTATCTGTTTATGCCAATGGCAAAGCGTAGTAACTTTTTAAGGAATTGTAGGTTTTATACTCAAAAGGGTGCACTGATTCACTTAGTCCAAAGATCTTCGGGGACAACCCCGTATTCGTTACCTAGACAAACCTATGCATAACAATGAATTCTTTTTCCCCTCGGTCAAGAAAATTAGATTTGCTGGTTAAGAATATTACCCGCTGTTGGAAGATTTAATGTATCCTATTTATGGAGTAAGCAGGAAGCTATGACGTAAGCCTGTCGTATATCGAAAAGCTGATCTCTGCATCCACAGTACGTAGTCACGGTTAAAGTACCATCCCCACATTCACCTGGTCGAATTGTGAAAAAACCTAGACAACGTCTGTTATGATCGCACGCAGTGGGACTGTAAAGAGTAAAAGAAAGAAACCTCTCACAAAATTCTAGAACCCTGATAAAGGGAATATTAGATGAGTTTTGAGTTTCGCTGAATATATTTCAAACATTGATTTCACTAGAGTAGACATTTCTTAGGTACTGAAGAAGCCATTTGCTTCACCCTCTATAAATGATTTTATAGCACTAGGTAAATTAAACAATTTTTTTTAGATCTGAATTTCCGTATTTAATAGCGTATTTTTCTATAGTGTTCTGGAAATACGTAAGAAGATATTTGGCTAAAATGGGTCGGAACACTTTGTTAGAACACCGCGATTTATGCCACCAGAATACGTAGGTATAAACAGTCACAAAGTTCGGAACTATTTTCTCCTTCACAACTTTATTAATATATTCTTAACACAATCAGATGGCATTTGTGGGTTGTGGTTACACAGTACTACCTTAAAGTTATTTTTTTATTTTTTTTTAAGCTAAAACGTAAGTACATTTAATATTACCAACGCTGTCTGACTATCTTTGTACCTCTACGCCGTAACTTCAGAACCTCTAGGTTAGTAACCAAAGTTATCAATTGGTTAATATTGTTATTATTTCTATTACAGGAAAACCAAACTGCCTTTCTCATCTACGATTATCAATAAATATATTAATAACACAATATAACGAAGTCCAACAACAAAAACTGGTTACGTCCACAACTGCTTTTGTCAACATGGTTACACTGAAAGATATCTTAAAGTATTATGTCAAATTTCCGAAAACGAACTAAAAAAAATTCAGACCTGAAACTGCTCCTGAAAGACAAGTTTCCTTAGAATGTACACATTAACAAAACCAGTTCTGGTTGTGAGCCCTCGATATATATATATATACACATATTAATCGAATGTAATATACTTACAGGTGTTAGTAAGGTCGTGAGGCTTCTTTTGATCGTTTGAGCTGGACTTTCAACCTCTTGGTACCTATTTGGAAGCCATTCATGGCCTGAATTGCCGCCTGCGCACTCACGGGGTTATCGTACGATACAAAACCTACAAGAATGTAAGAATCACAACATTGAATACGTTAATACATCCTACATTTGATGAGTACAACTATGGAATCCTTTTTTTGAACAGGTTTTTAAACTACGAAAGTTTACAGGTTACTGAGAAAATTAAATGGATGTTATACCACATCCTCCCTACAGCTGATTCGGCCATTTTTTTTTTTTATTTATTTAAACAGTTCTTGTAGAGTGTAAAGACAGTCAGTATAATGTTTCCATCAAATATAGCGTACATACACATGAGGTCTCAGACAATTTGAATAGGTTTCAATTATTCACAAAGCCTCAAGATATATTCAAACAAAAACAAAATTTCTGCTTCAAAAAATTATAGAATGAATGGGAAGGCCTTTGTATTCAAAGTACCATTGTATTATTAGGGCCCCGTGTGATGGCTCAAATCTCGATGCCGTCGTCTTTCAGGTTAAAATAGCTTTATTGCAGAGATTTTTTCTCACAAGCAAACGTACTGATGGGGTAGAAATATATATACATATATATAATGGTAAAACAGGTAGAAAAAAAAAAAGGATACTTACATGGTAGATTCTTGAGACAGATGTACAATAACATTACAAACACAATAGATAATTTGTACGTTTCGTAAAAGCGTTTTCAACTGGTAGGAAAGAGAATGGACAGAGCGGACAGGTGCGGGACTGGTTTATATATTTCTTCCGTCATGATTAGAAGAATGTCTAAATATATGCATATGCAAATTTTTGCCACTCAAGCGAAATTCTGTCTGTGGAAGTATCTTTATGTTCTTAAATTTCTGGGGGGGGGGGAAGGGAAAGACGGTAAATACATAATAGTAATATGTACTTGGTGGAAAGAGCTACTTGTTGGAGGGTATGTTGGGCATGGCCGCCATCTTGAATCTCCTTTTGTTTTCTTAAATGTAAAGAGGAGTCATGTAAGATGTTTTTCTGTGTTAGAATTTCACAAGCAATAGGTTTCTGAAACCAGTTTTTGCTGTAAATGTATTATTTTGTGAGACAAGAGGTATATGCCCCTTCTATACGCGTAATTCAATTTAAACATTCTTTATCAACAAAACATTCTGTAATGACGCAATAATCTGAAAACACCTATTTCGTTTTGAAATAACGAACGGAATGAAACCCAAATGAATACAAATTGTTCCTGGGTATAGTGCCCTATCGGTATCTATTTGTATCCATTTGGGTTTTCATGGCTATTGCATCATTACCCATATAGAAGTGGCATATACCCTTCTCTCTCTCTCTCAATAATCCATGTACGGAAAAATTGACTTCAGAAACTTTCCCGTAAAATTCTATCCCAGAATAACATATTACACGACCCCCTTTCCATTTAAGAAAATCAATCGAGATTCAATATGGCGGACTTCAAGGTGGTGGCTATAAACAGTGTTTCTCAACAGTTTTCATCCCGCGACCCCCTTTTACCATATCTTCTAGCTGGCGACCCACCATTATTTTGTGGAATATTTGTTTTTCCATTTAAAAAAATGACAGTTGATTTGTAGTATCTGATAATAAATACCATTTATATTATTCATAAATTATTCAACAATTTTCATTTCGTAATTATAAAAAAAACATCAAGCAAAATAAAATACATTTTTGAAAATAATTAGTTTAACCTACAAAAACTTAAGTCAATTTTTCACCTCCCATCGCGATCCCCTTACATACGACCCGCGACCCATGTGGGGTTCGCGACCCCCACATTGTGAATCTCTGTTCTAACAAGTAGCGCCTTTTACCCGGTATCCATTACTGTGTTATTTACCTTCCTATCTTTCAGAAAATTGAGATTCCACAATTTTTTATCACTTTGCACAGAGAACTTGACTTTTATATCATCGATAGCCCCTAAAGTAATTGCGATCGAGTGGTCAAAATTGTATGCGCACATATTTTGACACATTCTAATCATAACTGAAGAAAAAAACATGTAATTTCCTGCCCCATCAGCATGTTTGCTTGTCAGTACATATGAATAGAATTAACATAGGTTCCATTCTTTTTATCTTACCACATAATTAAGTAAAATGATTTTAGTAACTAATGACTTCGGCACGTCTCTTTTAAAAAAAAGGCCTTTAGGCAACTGACTCAGGCCGAACGGACGATGGAATAATTAGTGGAATGAAAATGGATGGAAACGGGGAAAACCACAAGAAAACCCACATATACAGTGTTTGTCCAGCACATAACACGAGCGCAGATCAAACCGGGGACACCCCCCACCACCACTCACACAAGAGGTGAGCGCTCTACCACTGAATCACCCCGGCCCGTCTCGCTCCGTAAGATATTAAGTTTCTACAATCCACAAACACCCACGTCCCAGTCGGAACTCGAACCCAGAACCATGAGGACGGAGACTACACAACTACCTTGGCCGGCCTTCATTATCTAGACTTCCTTCAAAAGTAGCATTTACAGCCGGTAAAATCAAAATCTCCAATCTAAGTTCGAAGCTTTAACATAAATGGCTGCAATATTTGGGCAAAGAGACATCCACGAAGCTTAAAATACATGAACAATTAAAGTAACTTATTTGTTTGGAAGTCCCTTCCGTCCAGAATATTTGCCGACAAATGAAATATAAAGTATCTCAGACGCGTTGATAAAACGGACGAAATTGACAATGATAAGGTCTTTTGGCATCTTTTGTTCAGGCCGACATCAGTTAGGCAGAGGATGGGGATGGTAAAGTAACATCCTGGCATTCGCCTGGTAAATCTGAGGGAGGCCTTGGCAATTCCGTCAGGGTGATCAGCCGTGAGATTCGAGCCCGCGTACCTGCCCATCGCTGATCCGAAGTCCTTGACGTTACCACCTGGACCACGAAGGCTGGGAGTAATGTAGAACCCATACACTCAATAAGAATTACTATTCATCTCTAGATTAAAGAATGAACATCCCTACTTAAATTCCCTGAGGAAACAAATGAATAACTTGAAAATTTTCATGTTCAGAAATTTCAGTAACTTAGGGGGGAAAAAGAACTGTTTGCATAAAACCTACAACTACTGCTCTTGACAAAGGTATACACTCAATAATAACAGACACTTATACAACTTCCCTATTTTCGTTTTGCGCTAAGAATGACGTGATTTTGAATCCTGCCGTATGGTGGTTCTGTCTACTTTCAGTCGCTGGTTCTTTCCAGTAGTAGCCCCCAGAGCCTTCTAACGGCAGGGTTCAAAATCAGGTGCTCTTAAGCGGAAAAAAAAAATAGATCAGATGACAATGGGTACACGCTATAAGTATGTTGGTATTTAAGTCTACAGCTATGAGAAATTGAAGGAAAATTTTACATTTGCGCCATTTTTCTTTGAGCACTGAAATTATAGGTTGTAATAATTATACTAAACATTTATACTGAGGACATATAAAAAATCTGAGAACAGGGACTGCTCGGCCTTGTTCCGCCCAGAAGAGAAACCAACCGTCAAGCATGACTGATTTACCATTATGGGCGAAGGGGAACGTACAGGACAATTCGATCATGGAATGTATGGGAGTTAACAGCATAAAATACATGGAAATATTGGACAAGGGTCTTCTTCCCATCTTCTCAGATGGTATGCTTAAAAAGTATTCGTGCAAAATGGCGGCGCTCCGTGCCACACAGCGTAAACGACGCAACATGAGATCCAAACGCTTCCATGGACTAATATGAACCCCATCGAACACCTCTGGGGTATGCTTTACCATGCAGTGCGATTATGTTCCCGCAGAGAGCTGTGCGTGCCGAGTGGGCCAACTGGTCAGGGCTTATAATGGAGGGAAGAGTGGTACGATGCCAGTTTATAAAATGGTCTGAACCCTCAAAACCATTTTCCTGTGTACGTCAACCAGGCTGGAAAGCATCCGGTTGCTTAAATGTTAGTACGTTCACTTTCTGTGCGCGTAGTCCCGACTTCAAATCGATTCAGAGTTCACATTAATAACAAAAAACTGTAGGTTCACCATCATCAGAAACTCACAAGCTCGTTTAGGACACTACGGCCTGAGCCAAAGTTGCCCAAAGGTCTTAAAAATTAAAATTCAAAATGACACTAATCAACAATTCAACACAACAAACAGAAAGGGTATTGGAAACCAGATAGGGCTGTGTACTTTCTGTCGAGACTAAACACAAGAATGTACATACATAGTTGAGCAGGCAATCTGTACAAATAATAATAATAATACTAAAACAAAAAAACAAAGCACCATCCTCAGAATGGTTGTGCTATATCTTGTAGGGCATATATCGTGATATCTGATCCCGATTGCACCGGGGATGGGGGGGACCTGCACTTTTAAGACTGCAATTGGCTTGAAGTTAAAACTTTTTCGGATGAACAGAGTTTATAAAAATTTAAATGGCTGCATTGTGTGTATACGACAACCAGCTTACCATGAATTAAATATTACTTATGGAAATGAAATTTGAACCGCTTGTTAAAATGCTGTTAACACTTCTTCACTTATTACAAAAACCACTGAAAACACTTTCACAATCCTTCACATAAACGCTGTGAATGCTAATCTGTGTTTACATATATATTTATTTATTTAAAAAAAAAATGTTTTAAATTCTCACCGAAACACTTGGATAAATTGGTTTGCTTATCAATGAACACTTTGGCTGAAATAACGGTGCCAAACGGCAAAAATGTCTGTGCCAGGTCACTATCACTGAATTCCTGGGGCAGGTGATAAATGAAGAGGTTAGCTCCTTCGGGACCTTCGATTTGTTTGCCAGCTGGACCTGATTTTCCCGCTTGACTGAACGAAGGAAATCCTGCTGAAATAAAAAAGCGAAACAACAACACAATTAAAAACATGAAGCGTACACGAAGAAAAAAGGAAGGCATTAACATTTATTAATAAAAGCATGCAAGTGAAATCTTAAGACAAATAGCCTTTATTGTAATTACCTGGAGCTTCATTGAAAGAATGAATGGATTGTTTATATGTGTCCTAAACGAGCTGGTGAGCTAAGGACGGGACCTACAGTCAGGGACGTATTTAGGGGTGGTCCGTACCTACGTAGTGCACCGAAATTCAGAGTTTTTACGCAGAATTATTATACATTTCACACTCACACACACCTTGGATCCCGCTGAAACCCTCCCGAAACCAATTACTAGATGCTTACCAGCCTACAGTTTACAGTGGGATTCGAACCACTGTGTTTGAACCCGTGATCACCCGCACAGAAAGCGAGCGCGTTAACCTCTCGGCCACCCGGAGGGTCGCAGCTTTATACAAATCACATGGAAAAACGAAGTACAACAACAAAAAACTTCCATTTTGTACCAGTTTACAAGTAAATGTCCAATT
>JAGDQP010070514.1:0-10744 GCA_022664845.1 Lepisma saccharinum
TACTTATATTTGTGCTCTTTTTAAATGTGCTCTATTATGCTAACATTAAACAACTCTTGAAATCTTACATTGGAAATCATTATTTTCATTTTAATTGATTTGTGATCACCTAAAAGAAAATGACATGCTGAATACTTATTAAGGGGAAAGGGGGAATGATATAGATTACTTCGTTTGTCTTGCATTATTAATATTGTAATCAATGAAAATGCTGGAACTTATGGGGGCAATTGCCCCGCCCCACCCAAGTTACGCCTGTAGTTTAAGGGTAATTACTGTTATAGACAAAATACAATGTTGAAAGATCTTTTATGTTCTTTAAGTATATTTAGTACGAAAACTGTGAGGCAACACTAGTCAGAAAATGAGCACCATCGCACTTACATTTGTTTAACGGCGATTATTTACATATCCACATACGAAAAGGTGTTATAAATGGTATCAAATTAAAGCTTAATAAATGTTGTTTCTCTTTTATCCGAGACAAAATTGCGCATTTTGAGGTCCTGAAAAGTTATAATAAAAATGAAATGAAGAAAAATATGATTTTTTAATATTTTTATGTTTATACGAGTTACCGTTATATTTACATAAAATAAGAAAGAGTACTAAATTTTAGTACAAGCTAAGATCTTTCAAATAAAAAAAAAAATTAAAATCGGACAATGGATAGAGGAGGTAGAACCGTTTGAAAAAGTGGCCGCGGCCGCCATTTTGACCCCTCCTCTCCCCCTCCGTCACGAAATTTTCGTTGGCCCCCCTTCGGAAATCATTCATTGGGAGTCAAGGAAGGTGTGTGCAAACTGGGACCATTTAATCGTAAAATGCAGCGTACAACCCCCTAACCGCCGGACTATTACTTTCTTACGAAATTCAAATGAATATGAAGATTTCTGGAAGCGCAAAGTCTTAGTAACGTGTTCGAAAGTGATAAAGTGGACTCAAAAATGCCAATATCTCAACTTCAATTTTATTATTATTATTGAAAGACCCGTTTGGGAATGGATGCCTGTCCTCTAACTTAAGTACGCTGTTTGAATTCTGAATTTTATTTACGGACTTTAGGCATCTAAAGCTCAGGCCGGAATAGGGTAGGGGAAAGGATATTGGAAGGTGTCGCCCAGGGCTTATATTGAAAGTGCCATCCCGTCATTTGCCTGGTGTGACAGAGAAAAAACCCTAGATAAACCTCAGCCGGCAATGTCGGCCGCTGGGATCGACCCTATGACCTCCAGCGTGCTATGCTAACGCTCTACCACTGAGCTACGGCGGCTCGGTGCAGGTGCGCTGTTTGCGTACAACTAGGAAAATATTTGAACCTTCTGTAATAATATGTCAGACACGTCACGCATTAGTAAAAATTAGAAAATTTTCCTTTGTTTTTATACACAACTGAGGGTTAATCAGGAGTGCAATCATCCGTTCTGTAAGATTTATATAACTTTTTCAGTCAGACTATGGATCCCAATCTCAACCAATACCTTTAATGACTCTGATCCATTAGTCTTGCATACTAGCTCCCATTCCACTACTTCGTTACTACCATAGGAATACAGAATATCGAGTTAATATCGACTCACTATTTGGAAGTACCGATCAATAAGGTTCAATGTTGACCCAGTATTTAGCCGATATTAACCCGATATCTTGTGCCGCTAACCAGTCCTTCACTTCTTTGCTATCTTTAATTCACAAAAGTGCTGATTCTATACGCTTCATCGTCAAGTATTTACATGCACAATGCGTTTTACGCAGAAGGTTGCAACTACTGGCAGCTAAATATTGGATACACTAAAAGTATTTATCCTAAACTTTATATTAACGAAAAATCAAAGTTTGCCTAGTTTCGATTTTTTGTCTCTTTCATTGCAATTTGGAAACTCATCCAAAATATTACGTTAGTATGTCGATGTATATATTACAAAAACGTTAGAATACAGCTCTAAACTACATTAAAGTTATGATTGCACTTTAGTCGAATTAGAAAACCTAACATATTTACATAACAAATTATTTGCTCCAATGGCAGCTGCAGACAGAAAATGTACAGCCTATTCCAAAAAGGTTGACCGCATTGATTAGTCCAACTTCGGGTATCTTCGGAAATAGTAAACCAAAGATGCCAGGTTCGAGCCCTGGAAGGAAGGATGAACCTTCGCAATTGGGAAAAATGTGCAGATGTTTCTTTCTCTTCTTTTAAGTGCAATACGACATGTTGAAATGTTATTAGGTGCACATTTGCAATGAAACTCAAGACAGCAAATTGAGTTCTCGCATTCATAGTAGAATAAACAACAGAGAAGAGAGACAAACAACAGTATTTGCAACGTATATCGATGTCATTCTCTTGAACACCGAAATTTCAGTCACGTTTCTTCAGAAGGAGTTCTATCAGAAAGAAGTAGATAGATGTGTTCATGTTAGCTCAGTGGTAGAGCGGTGCTGCGGTGGAGAGCACACGTGTGTTTAGCGCTCTCTGAGAACGCTTTTAAATTGTGTGCTTGTAAAGCAGTTTGATAGGACACGGAATGGTAGTGAAACGAGTGAATACATTACGTTTGGATTTTTCAGAAGCTATACAGAAACCGGCAATTTATCGAGTGCACGATTTTATATATGAAATTTTCCGATTGAATGAAGAACAAATTGTAACCATTCAAGTTGATAGATATAAAAATGTATATTTGTTAAGTTGATATCAGCAATATTATGTGACCAGATTTTAAGAGATTATACAGAAGATTTAGAGTATAGTGGCAAATAAATACACATTAAATTGAAAGTTGAACTTGCAGATAAGCCGATTACATTGGTGAAATTATCCGTGGTGCCTAGTGAATTACCTCATTAAGCTATTCATGACGTGTTGTCTCAACACGGTATAGTTAAAGCTATAAAGGACGAATACTATAATTTGGGCCATAGATATCGAGTTCCGAAAGATCGTAAATTAGTTTATATTGAAATTCAACGTCCTATCCCTACATTCGTTGAAATAAGTAATCAGATATATGTAGTGCAATATAATACTCAAGAAAAGCGTTGCTTTAAATGCAATAGCACCTTACATACGTATCAAGTTTGTACTCAAAAGTAAGGTCCTGGTGCACAACCTGTTGAACGTGTTAGTGTGAAGGATCCACCTGTGGTACTATTATTTTCACAACAGGAATTTCCGACAGTTGAAGAAGCTAACAGGCAAGAGAACAGTGAGAGGATACAGGAATCAGGCCTAGAACGAGTTGAAATAGTACACAGAAATGACCAGGAGAAGCAGTTTCCTAATAAAGATGCTTTTAGTGTCCACTCAGTGCAACTGGCTGTTAAAACCGATTTAGAACAAAAAGAACGGCTACGACAATCTAGTAACCAGGACGACGGTATCCAGCAGACACCAACCTACATTCAAGAATCAGTGTACCACCCGTTGCCTGATCATATCCCCCCACCCCCTACATCCCCGGAGGGAAAAGTTCTTAGTACTGGTTTGGCTCCAGTGAATGTAGCGAATCGTGTAAACAAGTACATGAGCATCCCACTCAAGGTGAAGCATTCCTTGCCCAATTAGAAGAAGTGGTTGGTAAATCACCTACAGTGGTGAGTGGTGGGGCTTTTGATCCAGGTAAGATAGATTTAATTACTACCAGTGACTCATACTCAAAAAGCGCAAACGAGGCCGACAAAAATCACAACGTCGAGCCTTAGATTGGAAGGTGACTTCCTATGTGAAGCCATTGTATTTAAGATCAATACGAGTGGGTATAAATAGAAGTGGAGATGAACCTGATCAACAGAGTCAAGAGTGTGAGGCAATAAGTGGGGAATAAAGATGCGATCTGTAATGTGTGAGTGGGTATACCAATGTTTTTTATATTAATGACACCCAGTTTAACTATCGCCAGTGTTAATATTGAAGGTATGCTAAGTCCGGCTCGACCGTTAGCTTTACAAGATTGTATAGTAAAGTCTAATATTGAAGTAGTATTCCTACAAGAAGTGGGGTCGGATATTACTCACTTGCCAGACAGTTATAATGTGTATGCAAATTATACGTACAATAATCTAGGAACGACTATTATTACGAAAGATGGAATTCAACTTACAGATGTTAAGTGTGCCCCTACAGGTCGAATAATTACTGGATGTTATCAAAATTATACATTTATTAATGTATATGGACCTTCAGGTTCCAAACACCGTAAGGAGCGTAGTTACTTTTACGCGCAAGAAATACCAGAATATTTAAAAATAAGTACGACTTATTTTGGGGGGTGATTTTAACTCAATAACTAGAAGATACGATTCAGAATCGGGGAGTAATTATAGTTCCGAACTGAACCAATTGGTGCAAGAGTATCCCTTACATGATGTCTGGCTAATACTCCACCCTAATGATTACGCCTCGTCTTATATATGTTCAAACTCTAGTTCCCGAATTGATAGGTTTTATATTAACTCCGAGGGTAAAAACCAAGTTAAGGAGATATTTAGGTACCCTGTATGTGTATCTGATCATTTATGTGTAGTCTTTAAAATATAGATAACCAATGAAGTCCATCAACGCGGTTTAGGGTATTTCAAAATGTCTAATTCAATGTTAGATCATCAGCAATTTTGTGAATATTTTACGCAAAAGTGGAATATTTGGTTACAACAGAAAAAAAGCTATACAAATCTGGTGGATTGGTGGTACAAGTGTTGTAAACCGAAAATGCAATCATTTCTTAGATGGTATACGTATACTTAAAAACGGGATCAGAGAAGTCTATTTAGATTCTATTATCGATGTTATTTAGAAGTACAAGAGGATGCTATTAAGAATCGCACATTACTTCCTAAGTTTAGGAAATATAAAGCGTTATTATTAACGTTTCATCGTAAATGTCATTATAGTATAATTCATATTGAAAAGTGCCTTTCATATTTCTAGAGGTCCTCCGAAACCCTTAACAGTTTTAGTATATGCAGATAATATTTGCATATTTTTATATAGTGACCAAGAAACGGTCTATATAGGGCTGAAATGTTACAGTAAAAAATATGAACAAGCATCTGGGTCTGTGTTAAGTAAAGCAAAATCACAGCAGTTAGTAATTTATAATAATGAGATGAAAAATAACACGGATTTTCAGAAAGTGACGAAATTAAAGTTGTGGGTATTTGGTTTGAAGAAAATATCAAGAAACGCTTAAATATAATTACACGCTTTTAGTTAATAAATTACAAAAGTTAAGTTATTTGTATAAATTTCGAACATTAAGTTTATTGTCTCGTATTAAATATATTAACGTTTATTTATTTTTTAAAGTATGGTATGTAGCGAATGTTTTACCGATGCCAAATATTTAAGGAAGAAAATACAGTCGCTGTGCGGTTGGTTTATTTGGGTTCACCTTGTGTTTGGTGTGAGATGTACTGAGCTATGTCTGCCGCATGACTTTGGGGGCTCGAACTTGAAAAGCGTCATTCAGAAAGCAGGCAGTCTCCTAATACGTAGAACATTACAGGTGGGAGAGCTCCACCCACCACTGTTTACTTATTCCTTGCTCGCGACCTTGACTAGTAATGTGCTAAAGAATTGCTTCTAGCGGTACACAATATACCACACGGACTTCAGCATTATCAGAAGATGTTAAGCTTTTTTCGTTATGAGCAAGGTCAAGGTGAAAGGTCATTATCTACTTGTTCTCAAATTTATAAATATATTCTTAAATGGGTTCCACCACCGAAAATACAAATGAATGAACCACAGATAGATTGGAATCAGCTCAGGCCTAATATACATATTCCTTTCTTTATTAGCGGCACAAAGATCGTTATGGTATCTAGTCGTTTATGATTCAATAGATACGGAAGGTTAGCGGTGGGCATACGCACATGTGTTAACATTTCATTCCACCTGTCAATTTTCTATTTAGCACACATAAAATTCATTTTATCTTGATCTTATCCCAATCCCTGTGCTGTTCATTTTCACCGTCAAGACAGTCGTAATAATGAATTTTTTAAACACATCCCTTTCTTAAGCAATTCGTATTAAAATGTAAAAAAAAATGTTCATGCATGATTAAAAAGAAACTGATGGGGCGCGCGAATTGAAGGAGTTATAAAGTGAATCTCTGTGAGAGCGCGCTCTATGATATTCTTTTTAATCAGCCGTTCCAACCTGATGGTTTGTGACATATCTTCTATAAGAACGAGCAGTGGTTGAGTAGATAGCATTAGGAGGTCAATTATTCAATTACCGAATTCCAGAATGTCGAGATTTCGGAATTTCGCAATTATAGAAAGTGAAAATACGATAATCAAAAATATGAAGTATAACATAAAAACTTGACATGGTTGTAGAAAAGAAACCGTATAAATCCGCAATTTCACTAATTGAGTAATGGAAGTAAATTCGAAAATTTTCATTGCCATTTTCTTTCTAAGTGTGTTCAAAAATTTGCTACATCGAGACTTCGGGGTTTCGGAATATCTCAAGTTTAATACAACATTTTCAAGTGATATGAATAGTATTGTAATCGAATACCGGAAATTTTAGTCGGGTTTCTTCCGAATGTGTTTGTTGGCTCAGTGGTAGAGCGCGGTATTCCTACTCGTCAGGTCTTGAGTTCGAATCCAAGAGAGACCTTTTCTTTTCCTTCATTAGTACAATTCCACAAAAAAAATATGAAACGAAGAGTGGTTGCTACGAGAAACATTTTGACAAAAGTTTGGGTAGCCCACCAACTGTGATTGCTAGCAGCCACATATCCTGAGTCATATCGGGTGCTCCTCGGATGATACACAAAACGGCGCCGTCATTTGATGTTTTGAATATGGATTCATCTGAGGAAGTTACGTTTTCCCAGTTGCGATCAACATTCGCATGTGCAAATGCGAGACGGTAAATTTTTGTTCATCTGAGAGTTTTTCCTTCACTGCAGCAACACGGCCACGTAATCCAACCTGACGACGCCTTGGGAACGCTGTCTGCGTACTACCAGCAAAGTGAGAAAAGTTTTCCATAGCTGTCTAGATGCCCTTAGTGGGTAATCCTGGCTTCGTTTACTAATCTTGCATCTTTCGCGTCGGTAGACACATGAGGACACCAGGAGATCGTAAATTGCGAGTCTGACCTGTAGTACGATATTGCCGAATCCATCGCCTGGCTGTAGCGCCTGGGATATCCATCGTTTCCCAGCTACAATATAGCCCTTTAACTCCCACAAGGTAATTACAGCTGAACGTCTGTCTATGATCAGCATTGCTCTGAGCTGTGAGCAGCAGAGAAACAAGTAACATCAGATAACTGGCATGGTTAAGTGCAGGGCACGCCCCTTGTGGGGGACGATTTGGTTAACATTCGTGCAAGGAATCTTAAAATGGCGCAAGGGATATAATACAAATAAAAATAGTTTTCCTAAATGTATTCACATAAATAAGAAAAGCTGTTTTAATAAACAAAATTAACTGTTATACTACCTTTACACGTATATAATATACATTCTGGAGTTTAACCTAGAAAAAGCATCCACAAGCTTGCTGTGTTGCGAAAACAACAGACGAAAATAAATTCAATTTATCTTCCTTGTCTAAATAGTCCAGGCGTCAGGTAGTTTTGCCTCCGAAAAAGTGAGGAAGTTTTGATTTTTTCATGAACTTGTCCATTTCAGTGTCCTTGATAACATACTACATTTTCAGCCCGTACCTTTGCCACTCGAGCCGCCATATTGCCAAAATGGCGGCTAAAACAGTTTTCCTCCCACTTACCATCCTAACTATGAAAACAAAATTAAAAAACTGGTCTAAAAGTTTTGGAACAATATCAAAAGTGAATATAGTAAAGAGGAGTGGTGGACCAGAATGTCACAGGAAACACCAATGATAGCTTACAGGAGACCCCATAATCTGAGATGCATGCTGACCAAGGCAACCACTGAATGGAATTACTCCAATATGTAACAGAGCCTACTCAAGACTGAACCTACAAACAAAACAAAGAAACAAAAATCTAACACCGACATAATGCTATGTCGGTACCGAGAAAAACAGTCAGGAACACATGACAGCATAGCTCTATACTAGTAAGTTTATTTATTCAAAACATAACACAACAGTCAATATGCCTAATTACAGTGCTTGCGTGTAAATGATAGTAATTACAAGATACAGGAAACAATCATATTACTTCACCTGCAGTTCTTTTAAATTCTTGTAAGTCATTCCAAATATATCTACATTAACTTTAGGTTCAATTTTGTTGTTGAAAACACTCATTGTCCAAATTGGGGATTTATATAAAATGTCAGTCCTTTGCCTTTTGCAATAGAATGTCCCATTATTACCCAATCTAACTTTAGTGTTCGGGACTTGAATACAAATTTTCGGAATTAAATCAATACAATCAATTTGATAGTGTATTAATTTGTACAGAAATATTAAATCGTTTAAATGCCTTCTTCGTTCCAAAGTTTGTATATTAAAATTGCTTACTAATTCTCTGTATGAAATGTGTGCCGGATATAATGTGGTTTTTCCATACATTAATAATTTCAAAAAATTGCACTGGATTTTTTCTATTGCTTTAACATATTTCTGAGTGTTCGGAGTCCATATAATACAGAAGTATTCAAGCTGAGATCTCACTTAAGAGTAATACAATTTTAGAAGTGTTGAGTCGAGACGGAGATCCTTGCTAAAACGGTAAATATAACCAAGATTCCTGTACGCATAGTTAGTGATCATTTCAATATGACGCCCGAAGTTTAATTTTGGATCGAAAACAACTCCAAGGCCTTTAACCGTTTCAGGTTTCGATAGATTTACTCCATCAATCGAGTAGTTATACTCAACATACATTTCTTTCCTTGTAAATGATAGGGCATTGCACTTTTTTGTATTAATTACAAATTTATTCCTGTCGCACTATTCTTTGACATCATCCAAGTATTTTTGTAGTTTGGCACTCTCCTCAGTTGATTCAATTCTAGCGTATAATTTCAGGTCATTCGCGAATAAGAGAATATGGGAGTTCTCGATGCATTCAGGTATATCATTAATAACTAAAATAAATAATAAAGGGCTGAGGTTGGTACTCCGGACAGTGTCTCAAAATATTGAGAAATATAACCTTTAAAAATTACTGCCTGCTTACGTTTAAGTAAATACGAAGTTAATAATTTTAAAGTTTCCGTAGAAAAATTGAAAAACTTAAGTTTGCTTAGCAAAACATCATGATCAGCCAAATCAAATGCTTTACTGAAATCAGTGTATATGACGTCTACTTTGCTTCTTTTATCTAGCTCATTTGCAATGAAGTCAGTTACAATTGCTAAGTTTGTTGAGGTAGACCTATTTTTCAAAAAGCTGTGCTGATATGATGAAAGAATGTAGTTTACATGATTCAGTATTCGACTATATATATAACACATTCATATACTTTTGTAAACGATGATAAAATAGCTATTGGTCTGAAGTTTTCGACGTCTTTTGCCTTTCCGGATTTTGGAATAGGACAAATTAAACTTTCCTTCCATTTGTCAGGGAATACAAGTTTTTACAGATAGATTTAATATATCATCTGGTGTAGTAAAAAGTAATCCATCATTTTTGCATGGCATTGAAGGCTTGACTTACCATAGTTAGAATGATCCGATTTAGGTCACATATGAGTCGTTTTGTTCGATAACGTGTTGCCATTTGGAAGGTAATATCATGATGCCTCTCTCATAGAAGCCCTTGTCGCTATTGGCAAAAAATTGAGACAGTCGATTTTCACAAGCCTCTCTTGAAGCGAATTTTTCACCAGCAAACGTGTTCGCCATGAACAGGAACAGATAGCAATCACTCTGTGCCAGGTCCGGACTATAAGGTGGATGCATAAGAACCTCCCAACCAAGCTCCCGGAGCTTCTGGCGAGTCACTATCGATGTGCGTGGCCTGGTGTTGTCCTGGTGGAACACAATGCCTCTCCTATTGGCCAAAGCTAGGCGCTTCTGGGCGATTGCTGCCTTCAGACGGTCCAATTGTTGACAGTATAGTTCCGAGTTAAGGCTTTGGCCGTAGGGGAGCAGCTCATAGTAGATAATTCCCTGCCAATCCCACCAAACACACAGCAAAACCTTCCTGGCCGTCAATCTTGTCTTGCGCACCGTTTGCGCCGGCGCACCGCGCTTCGACCACGACCGTTTTCGCGTGACGTTGTCGTAAGTGATCCACTTTTCATCACCAGTCACCAACCGCTTCAGAAATGGGTCGCTTTTGTTGCGATTCAGCAGCGATTCGGAGATGGAAATTCGGTCCATGAGTTTTTTTTTGCGTTAACTCGTGTGGCACCCATACATCAAGCTTCTTTGTGTATCCAGCCTAATGCAAATGGTTCCACACGGTTTTTTGTGCAATGTTTAGCTCTTGGGCAATCGAAACAGTGCTAACGCGATGACGGTCGGACGCGACAATGTCCATGATTTTATCGACATTTTCGACACTTGGCCTTCCAGTGCGTGGTACATCTTTGACGTAAAAATTACCGGAACGGAATCGATGAAACCAAAATTGCGCGTGATTGGCTGTTACAGTATCAGGACCATAAACACTATTCACATTTGCAGCCGCCTGGCTTGCGTTTTCGCCTTTATCGAAGAGAAACTGTAAAATATAGCGTATTTTCTCTTTGCTAGTGTCCATTTTGACGCGCGCTCACACAACACTGAGTCAACTCATCACAACTATCTGAACAGTGTTTGTAGTACGCAATCTC
>JAGDQP010070516.1:0-10744 GCA_022664845.1 Lepisma saccharinum
ATTTACCCTTTGTTAAAATATCCTACAGAGAGGCCTAAACATGTACATTTCGTGAGTAAACGTCATGGATTGACAGTCATCAAGCAGAAATACATATACTAGAACATTGCCATGTATGACCTACAACCAAGACAAGTTTTATCAATAAAAAGGTGCGACAGAGTATTTAGTTATACCAGTTTAATATATTCTCTTATCTGCTTTACTGTTGTGGACAATTCCCATTACCACTGAGTAACTGTTTATTAGAGTAAAGGAGATAAATACTGTATAATGATGTGCCATTAAACAGTAGGTTGTTTTCAGTGTGCAAGACACAGTATAACTGCTAGATTACTGCACGAATTGAATTTGAATTTTATTTATAGCCTTTAGGCATCTAAGGCTCAGGCCGGCATAAGGGAGAGGAAAGGGTTCGGGGAGGTGTCGGCCAGAGCCTATGTTGAAGGTGCCATCCCGTCATTTGCTTCGTGTGAGATTACTGCACGAAAATAGACCAAAATTTACTAGTACTTAAAGGTTATTTAAGTATTACGTAAGCATTCACAGGGGAAGAGGGTTCAAGGTTCGCATATTTTTGCTTACAATGGGAGGGGGATATAAAATCAATGCTTGCGTATCCAGTGCAAACTGGACAATATTGGGAGTGTATGCAAGAAGTCTTGGCCGCATTCTTCCTAGTCCTACTTCACGATTAATTTCCTAGGTTTTTTTTTTTTTCAAAAATATGAAAGGATTTTGTATAGGTAAATACTGTCAAATAATAAAATGTTTTACTTATCTTTTATTCCATCGTGTATACATGCGATTGTTTCCATTTTTTAAAAAAAATCCTTTCACCTCTGAATAAAAAATGCACCTATTTCTAAACTAGTTAGAGAAAGCACGTGGAGGACCCCCACCCCTTCTTTCAGGGAAGAGAATGGTCAAAACAAAATCTGGAGTTGTTTCATTCAGTTTCCAGCTGTAGAGAAAAGATTAGGAGGAGGAAAGAAGGCTTGACCTTGGGCCAGAAAGGGAAGAAGCCAACCAGCACCTCCTCCAGTGGAAGGGGCGCTGACACACCACCCTTCCAAAGTTCTAAACAATAATAACCTGTCAGCTAGCACATACGCGAACTTCGTTGAAAAAAAAAGAATACGACTGTAGTGGCGTTGTTGACACATATATGATATATATTAGAAACATATATATTACTTTATGTAAAAGAAAATTGAAGACATGATACATTTTGTATGGATCTCAGGTGCTTGCTTACAAAATTGGAAGTCAATAACTTCATTACTTTCTGATTTTTTGTGTCCTAAAGTTTACATGCTTCTAGATAGGGTAAACCATTCGCTGTTCCAATGGTGAGAATTCCCCTTAAAAGCTTGTTTTCTATAGGACTATGTTATTTCGTTTTTTTTATTCTGTCAATGGTAGATTTAAGTTGATCTAACATTTTTTTTTTTTTTGCCAAATCTCACACTGATATTTATGACGTCTTCTTAAAATGAGCTTGAGCTCTTTCTTGTCGAACATTTGATCTCTTGTTCCTTTTGAGGTTCCATTTCTTACTTTTTTACTTCTCGTTTGGGCTGTGGTAAATTTGTATATACTTCTTTTAATTGTCCATCTTGATGTTTTCATTTTCTTTGCTAGCAGGGTTTCTGTTTACTTGCTACCCAAGCGCGCAAAATTTTTGGATCTTACTTTTTCATATTACGCCGTCATTCCCTTCAATATCAGTTCGTGGAAAAATAAGTATACCATGAATTAACTCTTTAAAATGTACTTTTTAAAATCACATGTATCCAAGTATACATTCAACAACATGGTGGTGAGAAAATGGCATTCTAAAGATGTGCAAAACTTTCTGGGACAAAGATTAAGCACAAAAATAGAATAATTTCTACTTTGCATTCACAAACAAATAGAGCAATAGAAGTTTCCGACCAATTTATGTGTATCTAGTCCAATCACGACGACCCTCACACACGGAAACGATAAAAAATGGAGAGGGCTAAACCTGTGTGAAAAAACCTGTCGCTTTTGCACAATGCAAAAAATGTTGACCAAAAGATAGGAGATTGATTATTTCCTGTATTAAGCAAAAATTGCAAGCATAGTTTAGAAGGTTACTTAAAAAATGAAAGAACCATATGTAACAGGAATAGTCAACAAAAACTGCGAGAAAAACACTTCAAACCTCAACATTGCAGGACAAGGGACAAACAAAGCATAAAGAACGGCAATTACTAAAAATAAACAAAAATATTCCGTTTAAGACATAGGTGCCATGAGCTGTCCTGGCCTTAAACACTCGCACCAACCTGATTCCGAACTAAACCACTAAAAAAATGTCTAATTCTCAAATACTACAAATTTCAAAAACAAAATATATCAGACATTTCTGTGGATTGCACTACTGCTAAACACTCACGTACATAGTTAACTAACGTGAAACAGAGTCCAAACCTAAATCTAAAATGAATAAACTAAAATTATATTGTATTCACATAACAGATGGGTACCTAGTAAGAGTATCATAAAACACTGGTCAACAAAATACTTTTGTTTGAGAATGAGTACAAAGTATATTGTTTTTTGGAGCGCTGAGTTCAAAAATGGTCACCGTTTGTCATCTCACCCGCCATTTTGTCATAACCGGTAATGATCTTTGTAACTACAGAGTTAGTCAGTCACAATACAGCCATGTAGTTTACAATGAAGCATGAGTATACAAATATGAAATGGTGGGAAAGGGCTACATTTTGGAAAAGACGATAAACGTGGGCGCCATCTTGAAAACTCATATTGGATTGTCACTTTAAAATTGTAAGTGGGTTGTGTTGCATATCAAACAATACGAGAATGTTCACAGAAAGCTATTCCATTTGTTAGATTTGACCAAAGTGTTACGCTGTTAAAGTTAACCTGCTGCTAATTAAATGAACACATGTACTGAAAAGTTTCAGTAAAGATAACTCTGACCCCGTAACAGGTAGGTGAAATGTAACACAGGGTATTACTGTGTAGGAACGTTGTCTTATTGTTTAATATGTCTTACAACTCACTTGCCATTTGAAGAAAATGACCTCCATCCAGTATGTCGGATTTCAAGATGGCCACGTTGATCATCTGCTCGAAAATGTAGCCCTTTATCAATATTCTACATTTATGATGCTTCATTTCCTTGACGGCTTGTGAAGTACAGTATAGTGTTTATCTTCCTATTATACATGCATCCAATTTGTGACAAAATGGTGCGTGAAGCGATTTTTTAAATATAATTTTCGACTTAGTCAATCCGAATATAATATTCGCGGGACAAATGAACACTCAAACCCGCAGAAACTCAAATATAAAATAAGTCCCCTCCCAAAAAATGACCCTCTAGAGAAAATATATATGCCTTTAAAAATTGATTACCATATACAGTACGTGGTCAGTACACACAAAGAGGTGTACACTAATTTCCAAAACTTCTGAGATCACATATACGAACGAGCATCTATATGCAGGAGTAGAACATACTGTATAGCTTCTTTCTAATAAGAAAAAGAGCTAAGTGTCCCAAAGAACATTTCTAATAAAAATGTGCACCACAAAGCAAATGAGCGAATTTTCCTTGTAAATTATCTATAAACACGAGGGAAAGAAATCCTCACTGTATGACATTTCATGCAAAAAGTTTTGCTCAATGTAAATCCATATATAACCAACATGAACACAGACATTCTTAGACCGCCCAAAAAGACCTAAAGCATGTATACTGATGAAAATATGAAAGTACTAAATACAAATAAAGATACCAAAGAAAACTTATCCTTATTAATATTAACATAATAGTCGTCTAATGACTGACTGACAGACAGACGCCATACTACGTAATCCAAAATATTATTTGAAATAAATACCCGCTCCAGTTGCTTATTCTTTGTATATTTCTTGGTTTGCCAGCTAACTCAGATGTCGAACATGGACTCTTTACTCTAATGATCTCAGGGTATTAGTTTTGGTTCTTCCGGATGACGTCATATATTTTATTAAGATGCCTCCTTGTAGGGAACCCAGGCTTTCGCACATGGGTGAGGCGAAACTTAATATTACTTTATATGTCTTGGCCTAGTGTAGAAATGCTACACTAGCAAAACCAGTAATTGTTCTGCCGCAGAAATAAAATATGGGTAATCGGAAAAACGTATTTATTTCATTTTAGTGGAATACTAAAACGATTCTTCAAGTGAGCTCTCTGTGAGTTTCTTACATGCCTTTACCCGACATACAACTTGATTGTACAATATACATAACATAATTCTTCAATGAAAAGAGTGACAACATACTTTAAGTAATAAGTTGGGTAAACAGATAATTTAACAGGTTTGTTTCTATTAACATTTTCCAATCATTAAATAATGTTTCGTAATTCAAAGTTGTTCATAATTTTATAGTGCATTTTTGTCTGCCATCTGTTCATCAAAGTCTGCATTTAATCATAGCTACTCTCGCAAACAATAGACTGCTTCGCCCTGTTGTGCAATTTCCACATGCAGTGCAAAAGCGTATAAAAGTGCATTCAAGCCTTCCTTCATTCTTAATACGTATTGATTAACAGTATAATTGCTCCCATAATAACAGGTAATATACGAGACAAGTAATATAATCATTTATACAACATTATGTAACATATGTGCATTGAGTGCACAGGGTAATTATCTCGTACATATAGCATAGGTTCACGTTAGTAACTCTACCTGCTAGCAACTGTTTTATAACATAGTTTCATATCAATTTATGTTCGGTAGTAGCAGCTTATATACTTTAATCCAATAAAAACAAACCTAACTTATCCTAAACATCAATCTAAACTACGCGTAATAAACTTAACGGAGGCTAACCTAACATCAGCAGAGCTAAGCCAAGCTAAGCATAGCTATGGCTTGCTATATCACATGCCCCCAACCAAGTTAAAAAAAATTGAAGAAAAAATTTGTTGCAAAAATTTGTTTTTAATTTTTTTTAATTTTTTTAATTTTTTACATTATTTTTTACATGTCCGTTCATTTAAGATATTCAGTAGCATTGTCTAATCCTGCACACGTCATGTTACAACGAATATTAAGCAAATCATATGAAAAGATTACATATTTCTCATGAAAATTTATAGTAATTTCTTGAAATTGGTTTAAAAAAATATTCCCCAAAATTATATTATATGGGCAATCCTTAACAACATAAAATTCAACATTTAAACTCTGATGTTCATTTAACCAAATATTTGTTGTAAAAATGCCCTTAATCCTCACCATATCTCCATTAACTGTAGTCACACGTACCATGTCTGTTTCTGTATTGTCTAATTTAATATACCGATGTTTTTGTTGTAATAGCTTGAACATTTGAAAATGTAACAACGAACAAGTGGCATCCGTATCAATAAGTGCTTGAACCCGTTGATCCGCAATACTAACATCAATCTGATTAGACAATATACTTGACCTATCACGTGTTCCAATTCCATCATCACTATTCTGTATTACCAAAGCTACATGATCTGCAGGTGAAACCTGTTTCGCTCTGTAATTGTTGAATTTCTTATGAAAAGCGCCAATTAAAGCTTCTTGTTTTTCTGTAGTACCATGAAATAATTTCAAATTTGCAACATTTTCTTTCCTTTTTTGTTCTGTTTCCAAGGACACAATAGTAGCTGTATTTCTATATAAATCGACGACAATGTAAGGACCCTCATATAAGTGATAAAATTTTGCTATTTTATTATCGATTGCCGAACTTAGACGAAGTACTTTACGATATACTAACATATTTAACTTTAATTCATCTATCCCTTTAACAGATTTTTCACTTTGTCGTGGTGTCCGGATTAACTTTATTCTATCCGCACACACATCTGATAAATCTAAAGCATTTATAATCCTGCTAATAAAATCATACGACGGCAAATTCAAAAACACCTCTTGTGGTGTCTGATTATGATGATCCGTTATCGTATTATTCATAAAATAAACGATATGATGTAAATACTGGTTCCACGATGTATGATTTTTGTTACAGTAGATTCGTAATATTCGACCTATTTCTCGGTTATACCTCTCAATAGGGTTTCCTTGAGGATAATACGGTGATGTTAAAATATGCTGAACATTATTTTCTTGCATCCATTCCTGCCATTTACTTGATATAAATTGAGGCCCATTATCAGATAGTAGTTTTTGTGGTAACCCATAATGTTTAAAATATTCGGACATACGTTTAATAATTTCTCGTGTTGTGGCTTGTCGTAGCGGATATACCATGACAAATTTAGATGCAATATCTACGATAGATAAAATGAACGAAAATGTCTCCGACCTTGGCAATTTCCCAATCAGATCAATAGATATCATTTCTAACGGTTTTGTTGCATGCACATGATACTGAGTTCTTCTGTCTGATACCCCTAAGATCTGGTTTAGTCTCATAGCAAGTTAAACAATTATTGATATGATTCTTAATATCTAATCGCATCTTTTTCCAATATAAATACTTTTGTATTGTCTTAGTTGTTCTTTTAATGCCAAAGTGACTCATTAAGTTGTGGTATCGTTGAAATACAGTATGAATATTTGCTTGTGGTACCACAATTTTCCAATAATTTTCTTTTCCATACTTTGTCCATAAGGTTTGATTCCCCCATTTATATTTTCGATTGTATTCTATTACTATAGGCATTGTTTTAGTACTATTTATTATCATTTGAGCCTCATTATCATTTGTATAATCAAAATCTAAGTCACTTAAATGTTCCATATTGAAGGTCACATATTGTACTTTCTCTTGGTAGTCTTGAGGTGCACGATTTAAAGCATCCGCTACAATATTATCTTTACCTGCAGTATGACAAGTAGTAAAATTATACTCTTGTAATGTTAGTGCCCATCTAAAAATTCGAGAATTCCACTGTTTGGCATCATGTAACCACCTTAAGCAATTATGGTCTGTATATACTATAAATTGGTTACCCTTTATAAATTGAGAAAAATTATTTACTATATAAACAATTGCCAAACACTCGCGTTCAGTAGTCGAGTATCGCTTTTCTGCATCTTTCAAGGACCTACTAGCATATTGAATTATATTTTTATCCTCTCTCTTATCTTGACCAAGATATCCCGCTATCCCTACAGATGACGCATCAACCACAACATAAAAGGTTTTTGTAAAATTAGGTTGCACTAAATGTTCACATGTCGTCAACTGTCGTTTCATTTCCACAAATACTGTCTCGTGTTCCTCTGTCCATATCCATTTTACAAATTTCTTTAATAGTTCATAAAAAGGACTCATCAACATCGCATATCTATGGATAAATTTTTGATGCCAATTAAATAGGCCTATCCACCTCTGTAACTGTTTTTTGCTTTTAGGACGTACATAATTTAAGATTGCATCATGTCGTTTAGGGTCTAAGATTATTCTATTACCATTCACCACATGGCCTAAGAATGTTATTTCTGTTAATGCGAATTTACATTTCCGTAGTTTAATATTCATTCCATTATTTAATAATGTTTGCAAGATAGTTTTTATACAATCTAAATGAGCATCAAACGTAACTGTAAAACAACAAATCGTCAACGTAGGCGTTTAACCAAATACTTGTATCAAGACCAAACATGGAATTCATTACTGAAATAAATACTGACACGGAACTCATCAAGCCAAATGATAATCTTCGGAATTGGAACTGATAATTACCGAAACGGAAGGCAGTATACGGGCGACTTCGTTCAGATAATAAGACCTGAAAATAAGCTAATGAAAGATCTAATTTTGTAAAAAAAAAATGTGACCTTTCATAACAAATAAGTAATATCATCGACTTGATTCTTAGGGCATACCACATACTTATTTAACAATCTGAGGTGCAACACCGGTCTTACAGTACCATCCGCTTTATCCACCACATGCAATACATTATTATGGGGACTATTAGCCTTCTCAATAATACTCCATTTTCCCAGCGTTCTAATTCTGCCTTAATGCTTGACTCTTCGCATGTGGCAAAGGATATTGTTTTGAATTAATAATTATATCTTCTTTAATTTCTAAATCATACACAAAGTTCTTGTGACATCCTGGACGCTCATTAAAAATTGATCTATACTGTAGTAATAAACTTAACAATTTAGATTTTGACTTCTCATCTAAGGTATTAATACTATCAACTGTTCGTTCAATTTCTTCATCTGTCACTTGAGTTAGTATGAAATCGTTATCATCATTGACTGGCCTTAAATTTTATTCGGGTAAAGGTTGGGCCTGTTCCTCTACCCGTACCTCTAGTTTAAAGATCTCCTGATTTGTGGTACACTTTGCCTAGGGTTCATCACATCACCTAAATTCTCATCCTGTGATCCTACATTACGTATATCTTGCCTCCGATCATCCTCTATTTCACCCCATGTATTAGTTCTCGTATTATTTATATTTATTTCATCTGGTAACACTCCATCGATACATACATTTGCCTGCTGTGCGTTTCGTCTAGAAAAAATATTGTCATATTGCCGTTGCCCTCTAAGATCTGATTGATTACTCTGATTTCCGTTATATCCATAACTTCCATTATTTCTCATTGAAACACCCCGATTATCATAATTTCGATTATGATCTCTCCGATCATTTAGTTGCCTATTGTTTCCATAATTTCGTCTATACACATTCACATCATCTATCCTGCTCCTATTGAATCCTACACCAAGCACTGATTCTCCTCTTTCTCCATTAATCCTGTCATATTTACGAATGTAGCTTAATAATGCATCCATCTGATTATCATTGATGATCGCCAAATCCCGTTGCATTTTTTCAGGTAGCATACTTATCACCTTTCTTACTAGATTCTCATTCGTAATAAACTCATCAATGTTACGAAATTGCGAAATAATTTCATATACCTGATTCTCGTAACTAACCACCTTGTTCCAATTAATCTTTCTATTCTTCATTGCTCTTTTCTTATCATTGATCCGTTCAGGACTCGCATATTCCTCTAAAATAAATAACGAAAGTCATCATAGCCTCGTATAAGTGCTCTTTTATTACCAAACCACCCAGACGCTGGCCCTTGCATTGCTTTTTGCAATAGAGTCAATTGCGAAGCACATGTCACCTTCACATATGAGAAAAATGTAGTTAGTTCTCTTAAGTACATTGTTGGACTCCTATCCATGTAGTTTCCTCTTCACTTTGGTACATTCTGTATGTCTTTTGGTGACAGATCTCTCAGCATTGCCTGATGTATTTCATTCCTTAGTTTAGATATAAACTGTGACTTCCAATCTGGCTGCTGATATCTATTATAGCCTGGTATATCCACCTCACTCGAATACTGACTTCTCGTTTCCATCATTCTGTCTTTATCAATATTCCCTACACCTATCGCTTCGTCTATATTGTGATTACCACTTGTAATTTCATTACAACCACGTTCAGCATGTACTCTTGTTTGTAATTCAGTAACCTTGACTTTTAATATTTCGACTTGCTCTTTTAATTCCTGAATTTCTGTTCGTTGATTCTGGATACTCATTTCGCTGTTCGCATTGCCTCTCTTACATTCGTTCCTATATGCTTCCAGTTTATCCTCCCATTTGTCCAGTCTCTCGTTAACATCGCTCCTCATTCTTATAAATTCCAACCGTAGCTCATTACTTTCCTTTTTCCTCTGCTCTCGGTCCTCTTCTCGCTGACGCTCTCTTTGTTGGTTTTGCTCCTCTCCTTCCTGTTTATACCGTTGAAACATCTGTTCCATCATCTTCATTAACCTCGTTTCCATCCCTTGAATATCGTGTCTACTTATGGTCCCAGACATATTTCCAACTCCTTTTAATGGTGATCTTTCCTGTCTAAATCTTGCTGCATTACTCTCTTGATCGCTGTCGCTATTATCGTCATCGGATGCCCCGCGTTGTGGTGCCATAATGAAATAAATTCCCGCTCTAGTTGCTTATTCTTTGTAAATTTCTTGGTTTGCCAGCTAACTCAGATGTCGAACATGGACTCATTACTCTAATGATCTCAGGGTATTAGTTTTGGTTCTTCCGGATGACGTCATATATTTTATTAAGATGCCTCCTTGTAGGGAACCCAGGCTTTCGCACATGGGTGAGGCGAAACTTAATATTACTTTATAGGTCTTGGCCTAGTGTAGAAATGCTACACTAGCAAAACCAGTAATTGTTCTGCCGCAGAAATAAAATATGGGTAATCGGAAAAACGTATTTATTTCATTTTAGTGGAATACTAAAACGATTCTTCAAGTGAGCTCTCTGTGAGTTTCTTACATGCCTTTACCCGACATACAACTTGATTGTACAATATACATAACAATTCTTCAATGAAAAGTGACAACATACTTTAAGTAATAAGTTGGGTAAACAGATTATTTAACAGGTTTGTTTCTATTAACATTTTCCAATCGTTAAATAATGTTTCTTAATTCAAAGTTGTTCATAATTTTATAGTGCATTTTTGTCTGCCATCTGTTCATCAAAGTCTGCATTTAATCATAGCTACTCTCGCAAATAATAGACTGCTTCGCCTTGTTGTGCAATTTCCACATGCAGTGCAAAAGCGTATAAAAGTGCATTCAAGCCTTCCTTCATTCTTAATACGTATTGATTAACAGTATAATTGCTCCCATAATCACAAGGTAATATACGAGACAAGTAATATAATCATTTATACAACATTATGT
>JAGDQP010070517.1:0-10744 GCA_022664845.1 Lepisma saccharinum
TGGTTCCACTTATTTGAAAAACAAATAAGTTCCTGCTACAATGACTGGCTTGGTGGTCAGAAGTATACTTTAAAATATCTCAGCTAACAATGAAATCTAGGTTTGGAAGTGTAAAGATTTTCCACCCCAGAAAGGTTTGACGATCGTTCATATATTTAAGTATTTTTGATATTTCTCATTTATTTGTTAGTGAAATCACTGTTTTGAACCAAACGTAGGCATTGCTCATAATAACATGTGCCTACGACATAGATTCAAATGTCCGCAGCTTTAGGAAGATCGGTAATAGACTTATATGTGTTCCGTGTAAGTTTTACACTCGGTTGCGTTCGGTTTTGCGATCAAATGCGCTTTAAAAATTAGGATAGTAGTGCTTGATTACTCATTGCTTCTTTTCCTGAATTGACTAAGTTAGGATTTAAAAAAAAATATTATTTGAAAAATCATTTTTGTGATTTCTTTTATTTAAATCATAATATTTTGATTTAAATAACTTGCGGTACTGATACAGCTACTAAGTCAGTTTGTTCTTTTCAAATACTTTAACCAGTAAAATTCACAAATATGTGGTGTTCGCTACAGAATATAACCAAGAAATTCTAATAGTTCTGAAAAAGAAAGAAGATACGGCATTACATAAATATGGTATATTTTTACCAAGGAAACTCAGCATGTACGAAAGTTCTACGTTACATCATCGATACACGATGAATGAAGTGGTTTCAGAACTGTTTACACCATGGTTAAGTCCGAAAGAGAAACAATTTACAATGTTCCTACAAATCAGCTTTCCTTCTTAAATGACGCCTCTGCCTAAGTAACTGCAAATTTTCTAATCGTAATTTCTTCTTTTTTCCCCGCTATATCTCCCAAACGAAATGTTCCACAATATGTTTTTTAAGATATATTTTAGGACATTTTAGTTAGAGTTTTGGAACATCTTATGACAATAAATTTAATAAAGTATGAGCGCTATTTTGGAGCCACGGTTGCTCAGTGACAGAGTGCTCACTTCAGGCCCGTTGGGTCTCCGGCTCGATACCGGTTCGTGCCATGTGGAGTTTGTTTTGAAGGAAAACGGTGTGCATGGGTTTTTCTCAGGGATCACTCATTTCCTCCCACATTTTTCATTCAATCAATTCTTTCATCATCATACATTCGGTCTGGTTCATATTTGCCTAAATCCCTTAGATAAAATTCAATTCAATGATAGCTATATAATACATTCAAATCAATAGTGGAAACATAGCTTTGCATTTTCATCCTTCAGCGTACACGTACGTAAACTTTATATATCCATTAGGAATAAATTATTTTTGAGCAATTTCTGAACAAATTAAATAATTTTATATACATTTTGCGTAATAAAAAGTAGATCATGTTACGAATTAACTATTTTTGTTTTGTAAACAAACACCGGATTGTTTGTTTTTGTGTGTTCGTTTTCATATATATTACAACATAAACATATTTGTACCACAAATTGTAAACGTATAATGTGAATTTTGTTCCTACGTTTTCTTCTAAACTTTCGCGTTCAATGTGAAATGAACCAAACAGTTTGTTAAATTTCAATGACTCACGTACCCAGCTCCAGCCTGAGTCCTCACAGTGTCACACATTGACCTGGACCACCACCTCTTCTGTTCTTGGCATCCGACCTACACCTCTCTGACATCCCAACTTTCGACCACCTCTGCATCTGAAATTATGTAATTTTTGCTTCCTTTCGTAGGACCTTCCTTCATGTTTGTATCGAGAATTAACTCCTGCAGGTTGTCCACATCGTTCTGTTCAGTTACAATTGTCAACAGTCGATTTTGAATTCCAAATTAGCAATCGTGTATCTCTTACACGAAGCGGAGTTCGAGAATTTGCCAGAGGACTTTTTCTTTTCTTGATTTGCTATCAGGAACCTCGTGCCGAAGTTTTTCCACATCTTAGTGTTCAGTTACAATTATTGTTAACAATAGATTTTGAATTTCAAGTTGGCAGCCCTGTATCTCTTACACGAAGCTGAATTTGAGAATTTGACAAAGGACTTTGTTTTTATTTTGATATCAGGAATCACCTCCCGAGGTTTGTCCACAACTTTGTGTTCAATTACAATTGTCAATAGTCGATTTTGGATTCCAAGTTGGGAACCCTGTATCTCCTGCACAAAGCGGAATTCGAGAATTTGCGAGATTACTTTTTTTATCTTGATCTTAGGATTCACCTCCCGAAGTTTCGCCACATCTTTCCGGTTCACTCTTTATATTAAGATAATATGAATTTCAGTTTCAATTTATGTTTCGGCTTAGAAATTATCGGAAATATCTTATTTTGTAGTATTTTGAACCTCTTTCATTTGTGATGTAGTGATAGTGTACCTACTTAAAACGATATCTATACGTTCTCTTACCACTAAATCAAATCCAGCTGGAACGATGAGAATCCTCTCCGGGATCTGTTCTTGTTAGTGGCATGAAAACTTTTGGTAAGAGTGTGTTTGTGGGTACCGGGTACTCAGAAGAATAAGAGCGTATTCCAGGAGAGCAACAAAAACAAAAGTGACGCAAATAATCAATCTCACTTCAGCAGGCTTCACATCGAATGAAGTTCGTAGTTTCAGCCTGCGTAAAAAAGAAAAACCAACATAATTATAAATGTATGTATGTAAATTACTTATTCGCTTTACATGCAATAATGATTAATCAAGCTGATTTTAAGCAAATAGTCGTTTCCATGCAATTACTAACAGAAACACAAACTGTAAGAAGTAATCCAGGGGTTAGTGAATACTATTAGAAAAGCTTTTGAGTTTTTTAGCCACTTTTGTAATCTGTAAGAGTGGCGTAAGATCAGTCTTCGAGAATACAATTTTTGCAGTTAGTTGATATGAACGCCGATAATTGGACAAACAATTTCTGGCCAACCTTTGCGGTCTCCGTGCTGTCATATATACGTAGAGGCATTCCAGAAAAGAACCATAACAAGAAATTGACTTAGAAATGTTATTATGATCATAAAACAGTAATTTTAACATAAAAGGCCTGCACAATCTTCAGACTTAGTTCAAATAGACCGCGTTGTGATGGTTGAAGACGCAAAGTGTCAAGTTACAATATCTTAAATCTGTCTAATACTGGAAGATCGCGTTGGCGCAATAATAGGAACCGTTACTACAAAAACGCATCAACAACCTGCTGCAAACTGTGTACAGACACAGTCGTTAGAAGTAACGTATATACGTCATGGCGTCCACTACTGTTTATCCTACATTTAACAAAGTTGCATAATATTATAAACTACCGATAGTTGTGTTGGTGTTCTCGTTGTCATCAATTCTGTGAGTGTTGTAATTCTTATCATACGGTGTTCACACAGTCAGATTTTTTCTATTGGATCGTTAGGCCCACTTGACACGAAAGCATTTATGATAGCAGTATTGCCAGCGTGTGAAAACAAGAATGTTAAAATAGAGCAAGATGCTATGCTGTAAATCCACAACATTCTTGCTTTCACCCGCATGGGTCTACTGCTAGAGCTAAGATTTATCGTAGTATAAATGCTTCCGTTTCAAGCGGGCCTAAGTTAGATAACCAACTTATCTTTGAAGTTCTGCAAACCAGTGTTGCAGTGGTTTATAGATGAATATCGATTTGCAATGAAATTGTATCCGACAAATTGTTCTTACATTATATTTTTTTTTGGTGGTGGTATCTCATCTTTTTGTATTAACCGTTTTATCAGTGCCATATGATAAGTTATATCCATCCACGTTTAAATTATTTAACTAAAAACAGTACTCTAGTTACGTAACAAATATATTAAGTGTTTCAACTCCTTTGACGTTTCGACATTATCAAAAACAAGTTCTCATACCAAAAAGGATTGCAATCTCAGCCCGAGAATCAAGCACTAATTCAAATATTTCAAGATTCATAATCTATTGTTCTCCATTGAGCTTACATTTATTGCTCAGAGAATAAAAGTACTGAACTGAACTGAGATGTGGTATCTACAAACAAGTACTTAGTAACAAACTTAAAATTAGAGAGTTTTGCGCAGTGGCAATAAAGTAACCGATAAGGCGCTCCTAACTTGGGAATTTTTGAGGGGCTGTGCCTGCCTTCATGGTAATCAGAATATTTCTTGAGGACTGGACCTTCATGGTGCCAATCTGCCCCAACCCTTTACAGAAGGGTTGGGGGCTGCGCCTCATAGGATAGCTTTGGCCCATCTGTTGTAACCTACTCTTGGCCATACACCTTTAAACCAAATTTTGTTTCTCTAGCTTCAATTGCTTGAATTTTTGGCGCTCATTTTGGAAACAAGTCAACGACTTCTTTAACGTTTTTATACATGTGATGGTACAACTTTAGATAACATTTCATTTCTCTAGCCCGAACTGTGCGCAAAAATGTTTTTTTGGACGGCCATTTTGAATCCACGATGGCGAATTTTTGAAAATGCTGTAATATTTTCCTAAACTACTTGAGATGATACACATTTATGAGAAATTTCATATCTCTACATCAAACTGTGTTAAAAAGGTATTTTGGGTCAGTCATTTTGGATTCAAAATGGCGTCTTTGTATACATCTTGTAATATGTTCGTAATCTGCTAGTGATGATGTACCTACATCCCAAATTTGGTGTTTCTAGCTGCAGCAGTTTAGGCTGTGTATTCTATAAAACAATTGATTTGGCGTCCATTTTGGATCCAAGATAGTGACTTTTTCAACATTTTTGTAATATTTTCTCAACCTAATAATGCTCTTGATACAACATTTCATATCTTTAGTTCAAACAGTGTGGAACTTGGATCTTTGGGGTTCGCCATTTTAGATTCAAGATGGTGACTTTTTAACATTTTGTAATATTTCCGTAACCTACTTGTAATGTACTTTCATTCCAAATTGCATTGTAATATCTGTACTGGTTTAGGCTATTTATTCTATACGACAAAGGGTTTGGCGGCCATTTTGGATCTAGGATTGCGATGCTTTCAAAATGTCGGATTTGTTTCCTTTATCTACGTATGGTCCTACAAATTTTGTGTCTCTAGCTTCAGTAGTTTGATCTGCGAATTATGATGGTCAGTGAGTGAGTGACAATGGGGTTCGGTGTTCTGCGCCCCCACCTTCAGTTCTTTTGGGAACTTCGTCCCCTATATGGTAACCAGAATCTCTCTGCGGGACTGCACTGCCATTTTGTCTACCTGTACTTTCCCACGGGGGAGGGACTGCGCTCCCAAAGGGGAGGTTTGCCCCATTTACTGTAACCTACTATTGGTCATACACCTTCATACAAAATTTCGTTTCTGTATCTTCAGTGGTTTGGTATTTTGGTTTTTGGGCGGCCATTTGGATCCAAGTTCAGGACTTTCTTTAAACGTTTTTTTTATATTGTCGTGACCTACTTGTGATGGTACACTTTCATATAAAATTTCATTTATCTAACTCAAACGGTGTGGAAATAGATTTTGTGTGGACATTTTGAATCCAAGATGACGACTTTTCCCAAATGTGGTAATATTATCCTAAACTACTCGTCATGAAGGCGTCCTTGGAGAAATTTCATAATATTTTCATAACCTACTAGTAACAATGTACCTTCATAAAAATTTCATCTTGCTAGCTCCAGCCATTTAGGCGGTGTATTCTACGTAACAATGAAATTGGATGCCATTTTGGATCCAAGATGGCGACTTTTTCAAACCTTGGTGATATTTCCTTAACCTACTAGTGATAATACACCCGTATGCCAAATTTCGTGTCTCTAAATCAAATAGTGCAGAAAATGGATTTTTGGGTTCGCCATTGTGGATCCAAGATGGCGTCTTTGAATACATTTCGTGATATTCTCGCAGCATCGACTTGCAACCAACGTAGCATTGTTCACTTGTATTAAGTAATTTGCTTCATGTTCTGATCGACCCAATTCCGTTGTCCAATTCTTGGGGAATCCGTCACTTCACCTGAAAATCCCTCACGCATTTTCCAATCACTTCTGACATGTGAATTTTCTGAACGAGTAAGTATGATTTCTTTGACGAAAGGATTGACCGCAAGCTCTTCAGCTATTAGTATTCAAAATAAGTCGCCTTGAAATATAATTTCGGACGTTTCGGGGCTCTCTAGCGCCGAAACTACGCATGATAGGGCACGTGTTCATATGAACTTTTTTTCTTGTTTTGATATGAGGATTCACCTCCCGAAGTTTATGCCAGAGGTCCTGAAACACCCTGTATAGAGATTATTATTATTATTATTATTGCCTTTTCAGAATAGTATGGTAAAAATTGAAATTACCTTATTCTCAAAAGATTAGGAGTACTCATATTTTTTTTAAAAAAAAAACTGGAATCTTTAAACTATTGACCTAGCCGCCGTAGGTCAGTGGTAGAGCGTTGGCGTAGCATTCGGGAAGCCGTGGGTTCAATCCCAACTGCCGACTATCCTGAATGAGGTTTTTCCACGGTTTTCCTCAGTCACATCAGGCAAATGTTGGGATGGCACCTACAACATAGACCCTGGCCGACACCTTCCCAAATCCTTTCCCATCCCCTATCCCGGCCTAAGCGTTATATATAAAATTTAAATTTAGAGCATAATTTTGAAGTAGTTCATCCCTTGTACAGAACAAGGTATCATAAGTTATTGACTGATTCCGACGAAGATTGTATTTGTTTAAACGTTTAATCAACAACCATTACGTAAAATAATTGTATTGCTATCAAACTTTAATATTTAATCCTTTTTTTTAGGTGTATTGAATATGTATGTGTATCTTGTATGACTATGTGTTGTGTTGGCACCATGCTGTTCCTATAACATTGATAAATATTAATTACATTATTATTACCACAACACATGTAATGATATTTCACGTTACTAATAAACGGTTAAAAAAACTAAAATTTCTAATTCATGTATACTGGGAGGTGCATGTGATAAGAAATTATGTGTATTGTAGAGCAAACCTCCACAACTCCGGGCTTATAGTAATTCTGTAATGCATTTAGTGTATGTGTTAGTACATGCCATTTCTGACTTCTTGAAGTATCTTATTGACAAGCGGTTTTCGGACATTTAAGCCCGAATTCCGGCATTTTTCCCAAAGAACCATGTTTGGACCCCTGTAAAAGAGAAGGAGTGTGATTCAGGATCATGATTTTTTTGCGTGCATACATTCGGTTGGTAGGTCTAAATATTACATAATTTTGTATAATTTTATTCAATTCCTTCACCACAAGAAATGTGTTAAATATTAAATTTGACAGGATTTGTTACTTATTTTTCAGCCTAATAATTGAAATAAAGAGATCAATTTTCAGAAAAGGTCATTCCACTGAAGTACACTTCAAGAGCTACACAACGGTTTTTGATTAAGCTATCTAGCTCTTCTGGGTTTTGAGATATTTAGGTTTCCATACATGTCTACGGAAGTAAAACATGCCACTTTAGAAATATGTTTGCCCCGCGAGAAATAAGGGCATAACATTTCTTTCAAAACTGGTTCTGGTATCTTCAGGTATATAGGAAAAGGAACACTTGCTAGGTGGGAAGGAAGGATTGGAAACTACTTGCTAGGTAGGAAGCAACAAGTGTATTTAAAGACAGATCAAAATCCTTTATCTTCGTCACTCGTTATAAACAATTGAGTACTTCGGTAATGCATTTTGGGTCCTCTACTATTTTCTATTTACATTGTCACCTCATAGATTTCATCAAATACTCTATTGTGCATTGCTACGCGGATGACACACAACTTTACATCACATCATCATCACAAAATATTGAACAAACTATAGAACTTGTAAATAGAGATTTGAATGCTATATCTGAATGGTGTACCGATAACGGTCTTATAATAAATCCCAATAAATGTACATTTACGATTATAGAAATCTCAAAACAGTTAAGTAAAATCAAGGCAGCAGATCGAAAAATAACAAATGTAGACACTTATATTTCTCACTCAACCCACGTGAAAAGCTTAGCACTCATATTGGATAAGGAACTAAGTTATAATAATCATATATCTACTCAGTGTAATTAAGCAATTATTTTATTACGTCGATCTTACAAAGCAAAGATTTTCTATCTCAATATATGAAATCTTATCTCACTCAAGTTTTTATTTTACCGTAATTAGACTACTTTGGCGCTGTATATGGATCATTATTTTCGTTTACAAGTCTAAAACTATACAGAAAACTATAGAAAACTCGTGAATTAGATTCTCCTTTAACTTAAAGATAACTGAACATATCTTGCCAGTGCTAAATAGAAATCATATTCTAACGATCTCGAGACGAAGGTACCTGCGCTATAGCTGTCTGATATATAAAAAGCTTTAAACTCAGCCTCCTCAATATTTATATATTAAATTCACAATGCGGTCAGAAATTCACTCTTATGCTACGCGATAACAGTGAGACGTTTAAAGTACAAAGACTTAAACTAAAGATTTAGCAACGTTTATTTTCTAGAGCAGGTACAAGAGTATGGAACATGATACGAAAAGCTCTTACAGAAATAGTAATTTAATTCATTTCGAAATTCATTAAAATCGCATTTGATGTAATCCCAGCGACTGGCCTCTGGTACTTACGACATGTACAGTTTCGTGTAACAATTTAGCTAAGTCCAACAATTTTGATACTTTTATTTTTTATATATGTATGAATATCTAAGTTTTGTATTTTCTGGCTTATTCTTTTACTTGTATTGCAATTTTTAGTTTTTTTCTTTCCTGTTCCATTTTATGTTAATTGTTTAATATTGTATTCTTTTAACAAGGGTTAGGTGGCAGAGCAGCCATGGATGAACCTCGGCAATAAAAACATTTTCAATTCAACATTAGTCCACTTTAAAGTTTCACAACACAGAATTTCAAGGATTAACCCACAAAGTCAATCAAAATAATTCTAGTTCTTAGTATCTGGCAACGCTATGAATAGTGATAAAAGAAATCATTTTGGGTCTTTTAGTCACACCGATCATAATAGTAAAGACGGTCGAAGGACAACGTTCAAAATGGCGGCGTCCCATCGGGGATATTGAAAAGAAAAGAACCAAACCTGGTTTTCGTAATATCTACTAATCATCCTTAACACACTTATTGTAATAGATACGATAATATAAGAATGTTGCGAACAGGTAAATTGAAGAGCAAATATAATTTTGCATTTTGCAGTTAGGACCTTATATATTAATATGATTCGACACGTCTTTTAGATGCCTTTATATGTTTAAACGTACTGCAGTGCATTGTGCCAGCAAATATACTATTTTGTTTATTAACTACTGACGTGTGTGTATTCTTTTTCTCTCCTTTCCAGTTTTCAAAGTTCGGAGTAGCAAAGAAACGACTGATGGTTTCGCTGTTTTAAGACAGTCCTCACCAACATGTACACGAATAGAAATTATTATATTAATAAAAATATGATGTATAAAAATTAGGTTATAATCGGATATGAGACCAAGATCCATATTATTCTCAATTCACGGAACATTCTAGACACAAGGCATCACTTGACTTTAAGACACTACTGAATGGTTCAGATGACGTTTCCAGAGTTTAGACGCAGAGTGTAGTGAACTAAACGTACAGAGAATGATGAGTCTAAACTCTTGGTATGGAAATCGAATTAACAAATGATGAACACACCTTTCAAGAAGTATGTCCCTAAAAGTTGATGAACGAATTATATGCACTTCATGCAAAGATACAATAATATATGAAAAGGTGAATTGTAAATTCTCATACATCGAATACACAACAAATTATGAATGAATATTATGTCTGTTAATTAATTTACAGTATCAAATGCTATGATATTTTCGGTCTTCCGTTAAATTCGAATTGTCAAAAGTTCAACATTTAAATATCGAAATGTTCGTGAATCTCCCTTTCGTTGACCGACAGTAAATTATATAAATTCTGAGATGTTACTATATATAAAATGTATACAAGATTAATTTACATAAATATGTTATATGAAACTAGAATATCTTTGATTGTTTTCAATGTGTACTTGAGATACGATACTAAACCATATCGCTAAAAATGCAAAATATATTTACGCGATAAACCGTGTAAATTTCAGTTAATATTGTAACACTTTTTGATACGAGGCTTTACCCTGTATGTGATGATTACGAAACTTTTTTATGCTTGCATTTAATATCGCGAACCGCACTTGTGAGGACTCTCCCCTGTATGCATAATTTTGATTTTGATCTGAATTTCATCGTTTGTATTCACTAAGTTATTTCCCCTGTGTGGAGGCCTATTTGATGAATTATTATATGTATCTTTTTGTAATTTGTGATTTCCTTCATTTCAGCAGACGAGGTTCAGCTAATAGCTGTTCTTCCACCTAACCCTTGTCAAAATCATACAATGAAAATACACATACAATAATTGAAAACCACACACAAATACATAATAGAAAAATACAGAATTTTAAAAAACGTACATGAAAAGTGCGTTAGTTACACAACACTATAAAAAGATATGAAAGTTAAATATCACTGGTAGAAGAGCAAAGTCTTTGCTGATTAAGCAAATATACACTTAAAAGAGTTTTGAATTCATTTAGCGTTTTTGCACATGTAACTGCATTTGTCAATGAATTCCATTCTTTCACAGCGGATACAGAAAATGATCGAGTTGTTTCTGTGAGTTTCTATCTTGGAACATCATATGTTAACCTATTACGTGTAACGTACTTATGGATACTAGACCT
>JAGDQP010070519.1:0-10743 GCA_022664845.1 Lepisma saccharinum
CCTCTGGTGCTAGGGGTCGTCGGATCGATCCCTGCTCATGCCATGTGGGCTTTGTGGTGGACAAACACCGTGTGCGTGGGTTTTCTCGGAGTACTCCTGTTTTCTCCCACTTTCTTCATTCCACCAATTCATCTCATCATCATCCACATGGCCTGAGCCATAGTTGCCTAAAGGCCTTAAAATCAATTCAATTCTGAGCTAGTCTAGCTAAGACTTATCGAACGACACCTCATACATGTCTCTACATCTCATGGAGCTATATTTTTGGCATGAGCTGACAACGGGATTATCCGTAGTGTGTTCGGATTATCCGTAGTGTGTTCCTCTTGAGTCAAGCAATTTTTATGGTAAGATTGGTACTGCTATGAATAAAATAATGAAAGCAATGTATAAAAAATATAATTTTATAGAAAACAGGCTGACAACACTGGTATGTGAGTGACTTGGTAAGATATGCCCTCTCAGCGTTCTGTATTGAGCCTAATAATGTTTATACCAAGTTTGGCGCAGCTATGTCTGTCTAACTGAATAGAAGCAATCTGAACAATTGATTTTTTTAATGAGCTGGCAACACTGAATAACTGCACCAATCGAGACGGTTCCAGACCTAGTCTAACTAAGACCTTTCGAACCACACCTCATGCATGTCTCTACACTTTATGGTTCATGAGATATATTTTAGCATGGACTGACAACACTGACAACAGGATTCCTGGGAAGTGAGAACATCCGCAGTATGCTCCTACTTTGTCAAACAATGATTACCGAGCCGAGGTAGCTCAGTGGTAGAGGCTTGGCGTAGCATTCGGAAGGTCGTGGATTCGATCCCAGCGGCCGAATATCCTGATTGACGTTTTTCCAGGCCTCAAAACACCAGGGAAATAGATGGCAGCTTCAACAACATATGCCCTGGTCGACACCTTCCCGAAGTCTTTACCTTCCCTACCCCGGCCTGAGCCTTAGATGTCTAAATGTCATTTAGAAAATTCAAAAAATGTTTATGCCAAATTTGTTGCTGCTATGACTAAGATAATGGAAACATTTTTTTTAAAGAAATATAATTTTATAGAAAATAGGCTGGCACACTAAACCAGTGTACCAATCAGCACGATTCCAGAGGCTCTAAGCTACTCTAGCCAAGACTTTCCAACGACACTTAGTGCATCTCTCTACACCTTATAGTTCCTGAGATGTAATTTCTGAGCACAGACGGACACCATGAGTGGGAATAGAGGTCCCCTTTGCTATCAAAGGACCTAAAAGAACTTCAAGCAATAAGAAACATGAAAATTAATTTAATTCATTCGCCAAAGACGATTAAGAAACATGGAAAAAGTGGAAGCGGAATATACAATAGTTCAGGTACCCCTACGAATAAAATACGGTACCTTAAAATGTGCTTGTTTTTGTTTGGGTTTGTTTGGGTGTGTGCGTGAGTGTGGGTAAGAACATTGTTATCGGAAAGTGAGAGGAAATCCATGAGTATGTAGCGTTACTAATTAGTAGCAATTAGTTTTCCAGTAAGAGTTGTTGTTTATTACTATATTTGTGCTAATAATTTTCATTGTTCTTTTCTAACTTCACTTTTTTTTTTTTTTTTTTACTTATTGATTTATTTAATACATTCCAAATACAGTTCAAATGCTGTTTCACATTGAATAGTTTAACAACAGCTAAAGAAACAATAATAAAAACAAGAGGAAGGCTCTATGAACGATTCGACCCTGGCCTTACTTACTTAACACCTAGCATTAACCTGTATAGTATTTATAGTCTAACCAGTTTCAAATAAAGGCAATTCCAAGGCAAAATTCATTGACAACGATTGCTTGTTAGTCTTCATTATTGTAGTATTGTGTGGCACTGAAATTTCTACACATAAGTTTGTATTCGTAGAAGAAATGTCAATGTAAAGTGGATGACGTAAAATTCCACTGCCGGAAACCATGGTTTCCTTCTTTGCATATAGTTTCACGTGGCTCGCTCTTACGTAGATAAGGGAAACTACGAAAGAGTCATCAAAGTATTGTATTGACGTGTGACAAAATACTAGTGATAGGCTTATAAACTTCTTTCTTCATCCATTCTGTAAGTCCAACAAGTTTCACATTACAAACAAAAATTCGGTATAGACTTGAAATTAATTTTCCATTTACTGTACTCGCACACAGTATATTATTTTGACTTTATCAAATTGTCCAATTTCTGTACTCAGAAAAAATCAATCTGTTATTTTCTATGGATCTGAGTGAACCCAAGAAAGGTAGGAAAAAATGTTTTCATGTGAGGCGTGTGGAGGGGAGAACTTGATAACCCTCAAAACCTACACTTAGAGAAAATAAGGATTAAAGTAGTAACTCGTCGGTAAAATCTACATTTACTTCTTAAAACAAAAATAGATTACTCTCTCTATAAATTTAATGTAAAAAATTCTAAGATCCTGTAACTCACACCAGTCTCTTTTTTGTAACAATGTAAATTATCAGCGTTCCATATTGGTGTAGTAGGTAATCAAACCATTAAAATATTTTTAGAAAATAAATGAAAATTGCTTTCTGAGATTCCAATTTTTAATTACTGTATTTTTAATTACCATTCACAATGACACGAGTATGAACATAGTTTTGTATGTTCTTTCCTTGAAAATTTAACACAAACTTATTAGAAAAATTCTAAGGCACAACGAAGTCAAATCAACACTCCAGAAATAAGTTGTACGCAAACAAGTTATCAATACAAGTTATTTTTGAACTCGTTTTTCACTTTAATACTTTTCTCATCGAAGCTAACTCACTTGACATCTCAATAATACACAAATAGCACATGCGTACGAGTATGAAGGATACTAAACAAAGTACAATCATGAACACATGCATATGATTCATATCTTACTCTCAGTCATCCTGAAGAGTTGACCGGGCACTCCTCTTTCTTCTGGTTTTCTGTTCAACTACGTTCTGATAAAAATTCTGGATGTTAATGCTAGATAAATATTCTCAAAGCGATATGATGTCCTTCACTTCTGAAATGTCTATATTTGGCAAAGGTTTATTTTTTATTGAGGCAGACATATTTTTCAAACGTCTTTTGGTCTTCCCTTAACAGAAACTAAAGCAGTATAGATTTCCATCTTCATTGGAGAAGCTTTAGAAAATCGAAACTTCAAAGTATCTCGAACGCCGCATTTTGACTTCTATTGACAACTTTTCCTGAATACATTACCGAAGTGGTTGAACTCATATTAACTTACTTTGCTCCACGTTACACGCTTGTGATGTGTTCTTCTTACATGCTTTATCTGTAATGTCAACCCCTTAATCTGGACTGGACTTAATTGCTTTCTTATGTGGATTTGAATGATATTAGGAAGGATATGTAGATTTTCAGACAGCGTGGTGATTCTATAAGTCTACACTCATTTTCTAAAACCGACAATAAAATTTTAAAATAAAAAATTAATACTTGGCATGAAACTTAACAGCAATGTACGTACATCTTAAAATATAATCAGTATTGCCGAAATTTGAAACTGTTTTGTCCCTTCTGAAAGGTCAAAATTTCCCTTTTGAGCTCGATTTTTCAATCCTACTATAATAACTAAGTAATGGTTTTATTGTAGACAAAACCAAAGCCCCCCGTATAAATTTAAATTATCTTACAACGTATCTAAAAGAAAGAGTTAAAGTCATAGGGACAAATGGAGAATACTAAGCGATTGAAAAGGATCTGCCACCTTTAGAGTCACATTTCTCACTGTTTCAAACCATCACGAATCCAACGGTGTAGATCATATCTGTCGGACTTGTAGTTACAGATCTATAGAGGCACAAATTGAGAATAATAAGCTATTCAAAAGGACCTGTCACTTTTAGAGTCAAATTGATAATTTTCCCCACCGTTTCAGGCCATGGTGAATCTAACGGTGTATCATTCACCACTGTGTAACTTGTAGTTACCGAGCTCTAGGGGGGGGGGCAAAGAAACATACAGATGGAGAATACTAAGTGATTGACAAGGACCTGACAGTTTTAGAGTTTATATGATAGGTTATTCCATGGTTCGAGACCATTGCAAATCCAACGGTGTATGGTTCATCTCTGTCGGACTTGTAGTTACTTAGACCTAGGAGAGGCACAAATAGACAATACTAAGCGATTCGAAAGAGCCTGTCAGTTTTAGAGTCAAACTGATAATTTCCCCCACTGTTTCAGACAATAACGAACCTAACGGCGTATCTCTGTGTGAGTTGTGGTTACAGTGATCTAAGGGAGACAAAGAAACTTACAGATAGATAATACTAAGCAATTGAAAAGGTTCTGCCAGTTTTAGAGTTTACGTGGTAAGTTATTTCATGGTTTGAGACTATTACAAATCCAACGGTGTATGGCTCATCTCTGTCAGACTTGTAGTTACTGAGATTTAAAAGAAGCACAAATGGAGAATACTAAGCGATTCTAAAGGACCTGCCACTTTTAGAGTCAAACCAATAATTTGCCCCACCGTTTCAGACCATGACGAGTCCAACGGTGTTTCATTCATCTCTGTGTGACATGTAGATACTGAGATATAGGGGGGACAAAGAAACATACAGATGATGATTACTAAGCAATTGAAAAGGACCTGCCAGTTTTAGAGTTTATGTGATAGGTTATTCCACGGTTTGAGACAATCCAAAGGTGCATGGGTTATCTATGTCGGACTTGTAGCTACTGAGATCTAGGAGAGAAACAAATGGAAAATACTAAGCGATTCGAAATAACCTGCCACTTTTAGAGTCAAAATTGTAATTTTCCCCATCGTTTCGTACGATGAAGAATCCAACGGTGTATGGCTCAACGCTGTCGGAATGTAGTTGCTGAGATCTAGGGGGAAGGACATACAGACAGACAGGACAAACCCTATATATTCCCTTATTCACTGGCGTTCATACGAGTGCGCTAATAATTCACAGTCATATTCTATCCCCTACTGGATGAGGCCTCTGCCGGAGTTGGTCTACTGCTCCCACGCTGACCAGACGTGTCGGCAGAGGAGAGCCAAAGCTCTCAACTGTGATCTCCACTGTTTCTTATTTTTTATTGAAGTCGATTCTTGTTAAAAAAAAATAACGCATTCTTCTTCTTCATTCATTCTTAGCTTGCTAAATACTTCTGCAATCAATATATCAATATTGAACAACTCCTACAAAACAAATAATGTCGTTCTTATGTTACACTTGTGTACAAGCGAAGAGACTATTACAAGCATTTCTGGTCTAATTGGACAGAATTTATTTACATGCTTTAGGCATCTATGGCTCGGGCCGTTTTGGTCTCAAGTTCATGTGGTGTTTGTCTATGAGATAGCAACCGATCGTGAAGAAGATTCACTTCTTGAATAGGGTCAATTTCTATTCCATAAAAGTAGGGATATGAAGCAAGCAAATGAACGTGGATGCCTGTGGCCTTATAGTTTTGGGTTGAGGGTCTATATTAAGAACACTACATTTTAAAAAAACGTGTAAAAATTTCAAAGGAAATTTTACCAAGAGAAGGAAAGTATAGTTTTCAATCTAATAAAATAAGTCTTATAAGTGATGGCTCAATTTTCCTCTAAATCAGGCATTTTAAACAAAATTTCCCTTTTCTCTTTCCTTCGAAAGTTAGAGCAAATTTGCCCTGTGCTGAATGAAATTTCATTGAATTCAGCATCGCTACGTATTATTAAAGTACTAAGCAATCGAATTTTACTCCTTTTACGAGTAACAGTGTCGAAAAAAAAAACATGCAATATCTAGTCCAAATGTTACAAATGCAAAAAACTTGAAAATCAAAACGAATCTTATAAATATGCCTCTATAATTTAGTATTGATTTTGGACAACTTACAAAAACTGCGAACAATTCAAATTAATCACTTAGTAATACGTTTTAATCATACTTTCGCTACAATATTGCAACTTTAAATGGAAAAGTTGACATATCGCACACAACATTACTTACCTCACTGTCAGGATATTGACGCAATTTTTTATCAGTTTCCGGCACATATGAAGGGTCATAATCACTGTCGTCATTCTTTTAACTTTCTGTTCCTGAAGTATGAGTAATTGTGCTACTACAATTGACTGCATTATTATACCATTGTATGTTGTCTCTATATAAGTCATCATCTCGAGGTTGTGAGTTATCAACTTTTCCCAAATTCAAAATTATGTACGTGAATTGTCAACGTGCCTCTTTATGCCAAAATACTTGTTCACAGAATGTTCAACTGTTCTTTATGATCATGATGGTTTGAATTTTGCAAATTTTGAGTGTTATTAAGTCCCCCCCCCCCCATGTGTGTGTTACTAGAAGAAATTCTCGTTTCCTCACTTTGTTGATTTATTTGTTTCTAAAAAAAATAATTAAGGCTTTAAACTCACATTTCTTTTAGAACCGCATTACATTATAAATTATACAGGGTGTCTCCAAAATAATGGCACAAACTTATGGTTATCTACGTCAAAAAAGAAAAGAGTTCCTTTGAAGAAATTCTGAAGTTTCGGTGTTCAACGCGCTCAAATTTACTGCGGCATCATCGCAAATGACGTCATACCTCGACACACAATGATGCAAGCGGTGTCGGCTTCGCAAATTACAATCAAAGTAGTACCCGATACATCTATTTAACAGTTGCATACCAAAGGGGGGAGGGAATTTGTTTCAATAACTTTGTAATTTTCTGAGCTATGACTTGAAACATGGAGACATTTAAATTATGTAATTTCCGGATACAACCCCATAAAAACTTCTCTCCCCACCAAATAGAAGGGTAACAAATAGTTATTATTGCATGCCCATGAATTCCTTAGCATAAAGGTTCGTTTTCTCCGTAAACGCGTACTTTATCTTGCTGTTGTTTATTCAAATTTCCCATAGGTGGCAGAAGAGCTATATTTAGTAAATGTTCCTGTGCTATTTTGTAAGAAGTTTGTCAAGATGGTTACATATCTTAGTTAAATTTCACTCAATAAAATAATTGTTATTTTTATTTGTGCTGGTCTTCTTGTAACAAATATTATCTCCACCAGACACAAAGCCAGTGTAGACGATATTACCATTAGAAAGTGTCGAAATGTTATTTGCAAAGGAAAATGTATTAAATTTCCTGAAGTAAACAAATTATAATTCATTTGTAAGTAAGAACTAATAGCGAGACCTATTCTAGTACAAATTCTACATTCATGTAATGTATATATATATATAGGATGTAGGATTTGGATGAGCGGGGGCGTAGGTGGAATAGACCAGGGATATTTTCCCACTAAGTAGATGTTTGATATAAATTTATCGGGTGCAATGGGTTTGCGCACACTTTCCTCAACTTATCTGTCCACGCAGATAAGAAGCAAATCAAATAATCATTTTAAAGCAGTTACGCACAAAGTGGTATGCAATGTTGCCAATTAATTCTTTGATCTTTAATAATAAATATACTATAGGTTTCGTAGATTATTTTTTCTTTTGTAAAACAATACAGGACACATTTAATCAAATAAAATAAACGAACTTACTTGCTAAGTAACTCTTAAGTTAAATAAAGTAAATATTAAATTAAAATTTACGGTATGAAGCAGAGAGTCCTAGTAAGATATACTTATGTTTGTGTCTTGTATTCTTATCCCGAGAGTCCACACCGACTAAAAATCGATCCACAGAACCTTTCTTCTCCTTCAGTCAATCACGTTGCATAGATCGTTCATTTTCCAAAAGTAAACTGTTTAAGCGCTGTGATTAGTTGAGTTTTCTTAACCAACTTGTTAACTACCAGATATGTACTGGACGATGCTGAGAATAATTGTTATCTGTTGAAATTGAGTCGACAGTATGGACTTCGAGCTATCAACTACGAAGAAAGGCGCATAATAATGGGAGGTTAGAGATATCGTTGCTTCCGTCAAGGGAGAGAAGGATCAATATGGAGGTAAGTTAAAATAGGCTTACTAAATTGGTGAGAGCAGAAATTTTTCATTTCTACAGATTATGCGGACCTTCATAATGTCTTGAGTTTAACTGCTGCCTAGAGCGCCACTACACTTGCTAAAGTAAGGTAATGAAGCAGTGAATGTAAACTAACTTAATACTCTAAGATTCAAACATTTTCGGCTTTGAGTACATTTTCTTAAAAAAAAAATGGTAATTAATCGATAGACCTTTTAGTGAGGTATCTCTTCAGCGGATTGCATTTTTATTCGTAGTTTCTATTGCTCAATCTACTAATGATTGATTACTTACGCCAAACCTTATTTTTGCAGATGTAGTCTACCTTAAAAACATGCTCAGCTACAGATAAAGTTGATGCTACTGAAATCAAGGTATTACAGAAGAGAGTGCTGCATAACCATGAAGAGAGCATTGAAGATGTTGAAAGTATCTGTTGATGAAAAACTGAAAAACGCCGTGCTGCAAAATGCCTTGACGAACGACCAAATAAAGTCATAACAAAGATTTTAAAAATGACGAGCTTGAACAGGCTTGATCATAAGAATGTGAAAAGATGCAGAGAAGCAATGTATCGATCTCGGAGAAAGAGAATGCCCGCTAAACGGAAAGATATTGTTGAAGCTATTCAACAATTGAAAGAAAGAACAAACGATGTAACTACGGATGGAGAAAGATTTCTGTACATCGATGAAGCAGCGCAAATAGTCCTTCTACCATGCACTAAGAACATCGGGTATCTGTAACTTTTTAGTTGTAATTGAATTTTTTATATATGCATGACTATAAGATCCGGGTTGGAGTTACTGGTCTCCCACCAGACGCCTCCCCAGGTGGCGGATAGGGGAATGTCGACCAGATATGGTGGGTACCGGAAATAGTCCGGGGCGGACTAAACCAGTACTGCTGCCTTGCAGTTAGTAGAGGGATCTACAAAGGCTAGGGGAAGATAACCCTGAACAAAAATATCATGGTGAGGGGAAGCAGCATCACCATTACCACTCTGAGGTTGAAGATGAATGACATCGGCAAGGCTCAGAGATGGACAGAGGGCGACATCTTGAATGTCTACCTTTACTGCGAGGTCGTAGAGCTGACAACTCTACACCGCTAAAACATGTCAAGAAATAGTAAGATGGTTCATGGATTCTCCTGGGGTAAAATATTCCGGAGGTAAACTAGTCCCTCATTCGGATCTCCGGGCTGGGACTGCTTCAGGGGGCTCTATGAACAGAAATAAGAAAGACCTTAGAATAGGAACGTGGAACGTACGAACATTATACCAAACGGGCGCTCTTCAGGTGGCGGTACACGAGACCGAGAAGTACGAGCTAGACATATTAGCGATACAAGAAGTTCGGTGGGAGGGTCCAGATAGCATCCCACAGGGCAAGTACACTTCTGCTACGGGGGAACACAGTCTCACGATTTCGGAACAGGGTTCCTCATTAAGAATAGTATCCTTCAGGCGGTTCAGAATATAGAGTTCGTAAACGAAAGACTATCGTACGTTACGATACGTACTCGATGGGGCAACACGGTTTTATTAAACGTCTATGCTCCGACCGATGTGGCTACTGATTACGACAAAGATATATTCTACGATGAGATAGAAAGGTTGTTTGACCGATTACCGAAGTATAATTCGAAAATTGTGTTGGATGATTTCAATGCAAATGTAGGGAGGGAAGAAAAATAAAGACCTACAAATACAGTCTTCACGAAAAGACCAACAACAATGGAGAAAGACTGATAACTTTCGCGATTTCGAAAAACTTACTGGTAAAGAGCACGCACTTTGAACACAAAGACATATACAAATACACATGGGTATCTCTGGACGGCAAAACTCTCAACCAAATCGATCACGTATTAGTAGACAGACGAAGACACACCAACATAATGGACGTTAGGTCGTACAGAGGAGCGGAAGGTGACACCGACCATCAATTAGTGATCACAAAAGTAAGGGGAAAGTTATGCATCGCGAACAGAGAAAGCAAGGGATCAAAACAACTGAAATTCGAAGTGAAACTATTAAATAATCCGAGCATAAAAGCAGATTACCAACTCGAACTCTCAAATAGGTTCAAAATCCTAGCCGACTCGAGTAATAATAATGATGATATTAATGATGAAATTGATGTAAGTAAGATGTGGGAGGCAATTTGTGAAACAATTAAGAGCGCAGCGAAGGAACGCGTTGGTGAGAAGAAACAACAGAAAAACAAACCTTGGTTTGATGTGAAGAATGCATTAAACTTCATGAGGAACGAAAACAAGCAAGGCAACGATGGCTAAGTAATAAAAGCGAAGCAAATACCAACCACTACAGTAACGCGAAACGAGACGCCACACTCGGGTTCAGAAACAAAAAGCGAAAATATCTGACGCAGAAGATTGAGGAAAACGGGAAGACAAATAATATACGAGATCTATACAAAGGGGTAAACTCGTTAAGAAAAGGTTACCAGCCGAGGTTAGGAATGATTAGAAATGAACGTGGAGATCTTCAGGCGGATCCGACTAAAATTGTCGATGTGTGGAAAAGTTATTTCGACAAACTTCTTAATGTACACAGCGGGGAACAAACAGAGGAATTTGAAATCCATACCGCAGAACCGTGGATTCCCGAACCTAGCGAGATCGAGATCGAAATGTCGGTTAAGAAATTGAAAAATTTCAAATCACCAGGAATAGACAATATTCCAGCCGAATTAATTAAAACAGGAGGAACGGCACTAATCAAGGAACTACATAAATTGATAAGTGCTATATGG
>JAGDQP010070520.1:0-10743 GCA_022664845.1 Lepisma saccharinum
TATCTCCTAACTTTCAAAATGGGAACCATCATTAAATTCTGGCAAATAATATAAAATGGTATAACTGGTTTTCAGTGTTTTCTGTTGTGTCGTAATGAAAAGAAAATCTCGAAAACAAGAGTTTCAGAGTCGAATCTGAGATCACCAGTTCGAGTCCCCTCATATTACTATTACTTTTGGGCACTTTCATTTTGCATATAATAGGTGGAAATTTTCAATTTTCCATAAATAATTTAAATTTCTTTCCAAAACTTGCATAACATGACGAGCGCTTAAAAATATGTTAACCTGATCATTTTAATACTAGAAACTACGCAAGTGATGGAGGAAATCCAGCAAACTTGTAAGTTAATATGTTCGGCGCCAGGCTTAATTAAGATCTTCTGATGATAGAAGTAAGCTTCAGATCAGAACCTACTTCGTTATAGTAACTATTTATTATAATATAAGTAGCAGAAGTCGTAGTCGTAGTAGTAGTAGTAGTAGTAATAATAGTAGTAGTAATAGTAGTAGTAGTAGTAGTAGTAGTAGTAGTAATAGTAGTAGTAGTAGTAGTGACCCCCATGAACGTCCCCGAATAAGGAACACTATACAGTTTGTCCTGTCCGTCTATTCGTCCTCGCTCAAGATCTCAGCAACTGCAAGACCAACAGAGATAAGCAATGTATCATTGTGTTTCTAATACTCAGAGAGAGCTTGGGAAAGTATGATTGAATCTAAAACTGACATTTTTTTATTTATTTTTTATTTCTACGATTGCGCTTACGTATTTTCATTTCGTTCTGAGACTCAGATGCCTAAAAGCATTAAAATAATTTCACACTCAACGTATTTTCATATCCACTGTTTGTCCCTCCTCCTTGATATTAGTAACTTACAAGTCACACAAAAAAGGACCATACACCATAGTATTTCTCATGGTCTAAAAGGGTGGTTGAAATTATCAATTTGACTCTTCTTGGATAGTTAATTGAAAAACATTTCATTTTATACGAAGAGCTTTTATTATTTTTGTTTTAACTATAATAGAATCAATACGTTGCTTATTATTATTATTATTGGGAATGTACTTCACTCTATTCTGTTCGTTAGAAAAAAGAATAGCAAGCTGGAATTTCTTACCTTAGCATTATCGTTTACTAGGTAACTTGGTCGCCCTTTTCTAACAGGGTGGACAGATGTTATTATTACCCACCACTTTTTACCACTACATATGAGGAACTGCGTACAGAAGAAAGAAGTCAGCGATATAATTAAATTAATTTATTTGTATTTCTCCTAAGTTTCATCAATACAACGTGGCAAACATCCTTGCTTCTGTTCATTACATTTTTGTGTGATCACTGGAGAGCAAAATTGAATTTGAATTTATTTTAAGGCCTTTAGGCAATTATGGCTCAGGCCGTATGGATGAAGATGGGATGAATTGATGGAATGATGAAAGCGGGAGAAAAGGGAGCACCCCGAGAAAACTCAAGCACACGGTATTTGTCCACCACAAAGCCCATAGGGCATGAGCAGTGATCGATCCGACGATCCGTTACACCAGTGGTGAGAACTCTAGCAACTGAGCCACCGTGGCAACAATAGAAAGCTGAGTAGAACATCTCGCTTCGAGTGACAAAACCCATCTTTCTCCCTCTCCCTCTCTCTCTCTCTCCCTCTCTCTCTCTCTCTCTCTCTGTCTCTCTATCTTCGTGTTCGTGATGTATGTGTGACTGTGTTTCTTCTTGTCTGTGTTTGATTTTCTCTTTATGTAGTAATGTGTACTATCTTAATATTTATTCTTTTCTTAATTATTATCCATTATATTAAGCTGACTATTTGTTTAGGTTATGTATGTACAGGGTTGAGTGGAAGACAAGGTCTTTGTGGCCTTAAACACGCCATGGAAAATAAGACAATAAATAAACTAATAAATAAGCTGATCAGCAAGCTCGAAATTGCAATAACAAGAATTCGTGACACTTGGTCAAGGGCAGGCTGGTTGAGCAAGATGATCGGCAAGTTTGACAGTGTAAAAGTGTAAAGTATACTCGAGCTTCCTTTGAAGCAAATGCGTCGATCAAATTGTTCAGGAAGATGACCAGCAAGCTCGATAGTGTAATTGTGACTTAAGATTTCGCCGGAAATTTATTTACAAGGCAAGTTCGAACTATTACATATCACACAAATCGGATGACCAAGTTGCGGCATACGGGCCTCTATTTCTATTTATCGATAGTAACTAGTTGAAACAATCTACAAATTTTAACTCATGCACCACTAGGCATATAACGATGACTCAGGTGACGTTGCAAATGTATCGACAAAATTTATCGAACGAAGCATGGCTGACCCAAAGGAACCTTATTACCGAAATCCATCCGTTGCGTATATACACTGCGATCTGTCTCATTTGACTATATGGATAATTCAATTACAACAAATTAAGACGTTTGTTAGGCGTTTAGAAACTCGAATAGCTATTTCTTCTGGTTACAAAACAGATTTAGAAACAATTCTATAAAAACATTTTGTCTTATTCTATTAGTTCTACAAACTACTGCACGAGTCATGTAAAGTATAAGGTAACCAACAAAGTTTTGCTGTTCTAGAGCAGTGATAAACAAAGAGCAATACAGTGGACGGTGCGTACCTTTAGGTTTCGAAGAAATCTCTATCAGCAACCAACATATTTTGCCAACGTTCCTGCACCTGTGCAATACCCTGGTGATAAAAGTCGGCGGTCTTCGAGGCAAAGACATCCGTGAGTGCGTTCCTTAGGTCTCCCTCATTGGCGAAGGATTTTCCAAACAGGTGGTTGCAGAGGGAATGAAACAGGTGTTAATGTGTTGGCGCAAGGTCCGTTGAATATGGTGCATGATAACGTGTCTCCCAGCCAAGATAATGAAGGGGATTTCGGGTCTTCTTTGCTAAATGTGGCTTTACATTGTAGTACAGGACAAGACCACCCTGGCGATTCACCAATGCAGGCTTCTTCTGCAGCAATGCACGGCGCACCCTTTGCAACTGATGTGAGCAGAGGTCAGTAGTGATGGTCTGACCAGGTTGAAAGAGCCCGTAATGCACCACTTGGCGACAGGTCCACCATACAGAACACATAACTTTTCGTGGGGACAGAGGTGTTCTTGGGGTGTGAGGAACAGGGAAAAGTGGCGAAAACCAATATATATTACACTTGGGAGTGTCACAGAGGACCCACGCTTCGTCATCAGTGAGCAAGAGATCACATATGGGCGTGTTCATCTGCCGAGTAAGCAAGGTCAAACAGGCTGCAACTTGTTGTTCCTTGTTGGCTGCTGACAATGTGTGGAGTACCCATTTGCTTAACATGTATCACTTCCCTATCCCATGCAGGTGCAGTCTGACTGTTTCAGCGGAAAAAAATGGAACATTTCTGAAAGTTCGTCACAGGTTAGACCATTGTCCTCTTCAATGTCTGCTTTCAGGGCCTCGTCATCCAACACATGAGGTCATCCACTGTGAGGTTCATCAGCAAGGTATCCCGAACGTTTGGCACCAGTGACAGGCGGTGCGTTCGTTCAAGCCATTCTCATCAAATACCTGTCATATAAGGCGACTTGATGCGGCAGCTGACAAACCCACTTTTAAGTCATACAACAGACACACGCGAACAAGCTGCTTCGATACTTCCATTTCTGTTTTACACTGAACGAGCTATGACTGCTGCATGTGAGCACCGTGCATGTATTGGTCAAGCACGAACTCTCGATCGCTTGGCAGGTACGTGCGTCATTTCATTTCCTCTCTGTGAGCGCATGATTAATGGGGCGTCAAAAACGGCAAGAACTTTTTGGTTACCTTGTATTTCGATGATTCTCTTCAATTACAAGAAGGAGTCCAACGCAATAGGTGAAAGCAGTGTTATTATTTTTCATACTTTCGAAATATTTTAGACCAGGCTCAATGCTTCAGTTATTTATCATTTTTAATATTTTTAGGAACGTTGAAGGTTACTCGTGGCTGATCAGGGTGCGATAAATGCTCAGACTGCTCAATTTAGAAGAAAAAGATGCTAGTAACACGAATTTTGTTCTGTAGATTTCTTGTTTCCGTTAAGTTTTCCACATTGAGTAATTACTAAGTAACGAGAAAAAGGGTACACCATGCACTGTTTATGCTTACCACACATCTCTCGATCTTCATCACCACCATCTTTACAGTCTCGATCTTCGTCGCACACAAATCTTCTAGTAATGCATCTTCCTGACTTACATCTGAATTCATCGTTTGAGCAGATATGTGATGACTCTGTGTACAGAAGAATTCGAATAATTAACAAGTATTTATTTTGGAAACTGTTTAAGCTTGTTTAATATATATATATATATATTACTGAAAAGGAAAGTACAGTTAAGAACTTGTCAAAATATAGCTAGAGATGTAAAAATAAATCCGATTTTTTTCTTGATCTAGATGTTTATTACCAAATAAAGAATACATACATTTTCAGCTTTAGCAAGAATGACTCAATGTTAATAAGCAGAATTTACAAGGCATCGCGTAATTCGATTAAAATATAAAGGTGAATGGAAGCTTTGGCAATATCTGTCAACATGCTTTATCTATGATATCTGATAGAATTAGCTCAAGTTGTCGAAGGTTCGCCTTAGAACTTTCGTAGTATTTTGTGCTGTAAATGGTTATTCAGTGCTTCGTTCTACGTACAAAGTGACAACATATTTGAAATGCTAAATCGTTTTATTAGAGAATGCTTACTGTACGAATTCGAAATGGCCCATAACACTGCAGAAGCAAACTTAAACGTTCTTAGAGAAAAGGTAAATGTGCAATTGATGGTAGCAGATTAATCTTTTAACGGGCAAGGGGGTGCGCCGAACCTCCAAGTATTGTTTTACTATGTAACTCTACAATTTGTCAAAAGTTGGGGAAATGGTGCCTTTTAAGTTTTATCTTCAGATTACAGCGCTTGTTTTTACATTCCATCTTTATATATATTTATAAATGTTCACTAATTTGTAACGTGAACGGGAGAAAGGTATAATACATATACCCGTAATGCATTTTAATGCTTTTCATGTAGTACAGAAGCAGCGATTGTACATGATAATTAACTATACTACTACTACTACTACTACTACTACTACTACTACTACTACTACTACTAATAATAATAATAATAATAATAATAATAATAATAATAATAATACCAATACTATTTTTAAGCTACGAGATAGATTACCGTAGCGCTATAGCGTACCCCTTATGTCTTCATATGTTAACTTTAGAATCGGCCACCTACTAGCGCTGCCTCAGGTTTTATTTCCAACCCTGATCGAATCTTTTCAAGCGGAAGGAACTTTGTAATAATGAACTGCGTATCTACAATAGCATTCAGAAAGGCGGTTTTGCAAAATACTTAGAAAACTAGCAAGGCTTTGGGAAAAGCACTTTCTGATTCTCAATGATACTGACAATTATTATAATACATACTAACAAAGAACGTTTACCAATATGAATTTGTTATAAGACTTTGTGACATTTGTAATGATTCAGTTCATTATTACTATTAAACAGTAATATAATGTAAGGTAATTCCAGTGACAAGCTATATTAGAATTGCAAATAAATATCTGTTGTACAAACTACATTGAAATTGTAATTTTTGAACATTAAAACAGGTAGTTGATATTAGCTATGAGATATTTCAAGTTAATACCAATCATACAGTTCTACAAAACCCAAAACAATAAATATTTATATTAATAAATATTGAAGGGTTCAATGGACCCGGTTACGTATGTAAAACAGCCTGCCCGTTTAAGAGATAAATAGCTGGTTTTAGACATGTCGGTCTGTTCACAAGAAACTGCAAGATCAACCAATGTCAGCTAGGTCGAAAGCCGTTGTTTCTGAGACCGTGCCCCAAATCGTAGAGACAAATCCGATCACAAGCACTCGGAGAGTCACAGGCGGATTATGTGCCACAGTCCAGCGTACCTCACTTTCATAACCTCAGCAAAATTATCCAGAGCTTCCGCATTGTGCTTCACTAGCTGATACAAACTCAAACGCGGCGGCGAAAGTATCTTCACAAGAAACTCCAGAAAAACACATGTGATCTTAGCTTCATCACGAAAGTAATTAAATGTAATGAAATGTGGATTTTTCCCGTAATCCCAATACTTATAAGCAGCTATAAAACGAGGGTCAGCTGCTGGAAATGTCCCCAAACAAGGGCGTTTCAAACAGAAGGTACTGCTCTGCTCGTGGTAAAATTATGATGGGATAATTAACCAGGACTTTGATTTCTACGGCCCACTAATCAATGCCAACGTGTATTCGGAACATTTGGAGTCGAATTATTCTGCATAAATCCACGACATTAGTCAACCGAAAGCGAGTGCATGTGCAACAAGACAACGCAAAACAACGTATCGCTCCAACTACCCATAATAAGCTCCAGGAATATAAGGGAACCGAAATCCTACCACGCTCAGTGCGCAGATCAGACCTCTCCCAACCAGATTACTTGTCTTTATGGATGGCCTACTTCCATCCATGACACCAAGTCAAGAACCAAGCGTAAATGGAATCTATCTTACATAAGTTCTCGAAACAAAGGTCAAATATTGGTATGGGTGTGGAAACGAAGTGGCAGGAAGTTGACTTTAGACAGTGCAACAAGGTGGTATCAGGTTTGAATGTTAGGCATATTTCGCTGTAGCTTGACGAATAAAATGAACAATTAAAAATAACATTGCAAAACTATTGACTCACTCATGAATGTGAGGATGTGGAAAAATATCATAGGAAAGTTTAAATACAACGTGTTTTAAAACAGCACAGCCAAATTTCGAGGTAAGATGGTAATACAAAAAATAACTAACAACATTGCCAAACAAATGCACCCAGTTAGAAAATCAAATCAAAACTTTGCGGCGCAATTAATAGAGAATACGACAAATCAAAGAAAAATGTGTCACAAGCTAAATGAGTTGGGTAAAATTGAAAAATAATAATAATAAAGCAAATCATCAATAATAAATTCACACCAGTTGAACTTAATATTTTCGCTAATAAAAAAAAACTCACAAATTCAGCCAAATAGAATTCAGCAGATACAAATAAAGCAAATAATAAAAATGTTCTAAATAAATTTTATTCTAAATATATTGGCCCTGAAATAATTTAAAACAAATATTATACAGGATAAAATCATCAGCTTTAGGCACCAATTAGATATATATTGTTTTTATTACAAGGATCGTACCATATATTATTAATTCAATAACTAATACGTGCAATCTCAGCCTCATGTCTGGTAGTTTACTCTACTGACTGGAAAAAACAGACGTATTAATGTTAATCAAAACAGAATGTTAAAAGTTGATGATTTCCGTCCTATTTGTATCATCTTTGCCCTCTCAAAGGAACTTGAATACATTCTTAGCGACCGAATTCCAACACAATTTAATGGAACCACTTCAATCAATATTTCGCAAAAATCACAGAACGGCTACTGCTTTAGCATCCATTATGGACGATATAAGGCTGGCCCGAGACAAGATATAGATCATCTTCCTTACGATTCTTGATTTTTCTCAGGTATTTGAGTCAATTGATCACAAAATATTGCTGCAGAAATCATGTATTTTTTTTATTTCTCCCAGGGATCCAATAGACTAGTGAGAAACTATTTGTGCGATAGGAAACATTTCGTAAGTATAGCTGGTAAAAATTCTTTGCTGAGGATCCTAAATCATGGGGTACCCCAAAGAAATGCCCTGGATTTTTTTTTATTTTGTATGCGTTCAATTGCCTCCCCAGTTGTCCTTTCACACTGTAAATATCATTTGTACGCTGACGATTTCCTAATATGCAAATCATGTCGCCCACAACACTTAGAAACCAGTATTCCCAAATTAAATGCGGATCTCCAAAAAATCAGGGAGTGCTCATCTAAAAATGGATTAGTAATTAACACGGTAAATTGAACTGTGTATGTGTATCGTCAAACGAACTAGCTAAGTACATACCAAGACTCCATCTTTGAGCAGCATGTCGAAACCAGACTGTTATATCCTACTCTACGACAGTCAAAACATCGTTGTAATCTTAGACTATCGCCTAGAATGCACATCACATATAAATATAATGTGCACGAAAACATTCCCTTCCCTACAGATCTCACGAGATTTGAATATTTCTTGGTGGCTCACATCAAACCAATTCTAGCTAAGTTATTAGGATTCCCTCATCTGGAATACTCCAACGTAATTCTAGCCAATCTCAAGGATGAACTTATCAGACGACTACAGCGCCTACAAAAGATATGTCTTAGATTTGTTTCCCTTCCCAAGTACTTAGACCACCTGACTCCCACTTATAGACAATGGGCAACGCTTAAACTTGATTAGAGACGAAACTTACACACATTAACACATTTCTTTGCTTAGCTTCTGCCATGATTGCAACACCAGGTCACAGGAAAGCAAGTTAATATAAATTCCTTACCACTTTTTTAATTTTTATTCCAAATCTTTCACTGTTTCCAACCGTTCAAGCTTGGAATGATCTTCTGTCCGAAATACGACAACTGCAGTAAATCTCTACTTTCAAGAGGTCGGATATAGTTCTGCTTAAGCCCAAAACTTATTTTTACCCACTCGACTATGAAATACAGTAAATTAAAATTAAATAAATAAATAAAGAAGAAACAAGTGTGAGTGGAAAACTCTTGTTATATATATGTTGATAAGTTATATTTGTGTATTATTATTATTATTATTATTATCATCAATTCCACGAATATGCCATATCTGACGGAAAAATTGAATTATAATATGTATTTTTTTTAATTATCCCAATCAATTATTGGAAGGTATGCGATTCGTGTATACATAAAAAATTGAAAAAATTAGTTAATACAAATACTTAATTAGCTTCTATTTTGATTTATTTAAAAAATACAAAATTATCTACAATTGTACTTCATATTAAATAGTTAATTTTCAGCTAAAAATGTAGATTGTTTTTTCTAAAAAATGGCAAATTGAATTTCGCTCTTTTCTATATTCACACAAACCATTGACTTGTTTCTTAATAATCATCCTTACGCCCTGGCAAGTATTATAAAATTCGATTATTTAATTATGTGAGTGCGTAACGTTCCATATACATAAAGTACTATACAGTGCAGAATATTTTTGGGAAAGTAAATTGTTTTTATATGGTGTGCTAGAATAAATACTGAACAATAAATTAATTGAAACTTTTTTCTGACCATAATAGGATTTGTGTAAGCTATTCACATAGTATGGTCAGTGCGTGACGTTCTTAGATTGTGGTGAGTGTGTGACTATCAATGTACTACGAAAGGTACTGTACACAGCAGAATATTTAATAAAAGTAAAAGACTTTCATGTGGTGCATCAGAAACGAATGCTGAATGAACGTTGTTGCTAGTCACATTTTTATAAACATGCGTTGTTGCTAGTCACATTAAAACGAGCAAATACCACGAGTCATGAACTGACATTCAGAATATACGTTTCGACTGCAATTTCGGTATTTCTTTCAGAAATTGAAAATATCATATAGCAGAAATATTGGGCATCACGTTCTCAATTAAATAACACGTATATATTAAAAATACTATTTATTATACATATAATACTAAAGTTGCCGTCACGCACTGACATTTTTAAAACACATTCATACACTTTGATATACATTTCATCAAACTTTCTGAAAGTAAGGGCCGAACAAACTATATAATGCACTTCTTAGTACGCGAATGTTTGAAGTTTTACTTTCGTAAAATTTATGTAATGTTGTACGTTGTAAGAGCTTAAGAGGATAAAAAGAGCCTGACGTGCTGACATGATTATGCAATCGAATTTAAATTATAATACTTACCAGGCCGTAAACAAGACTAGAAAGAAAAATGTCATTCAATCATGTCAATATACAAAAGAAAAAAATCTTAATATGTATGCATTTTAAATTTTGCATTCCAACGTATTTAGTTGCATAACTCAAAATTAGTAAAATTGAAGCTTTTTAACTTTCTAAATTATCAAACAACAGAAGCTCACTACGTATTTGTACTAAGATTTATTAAAATATATGTAGTAAAGATACATAATAATGCAAGGGTTGCAGCTTGTATTTTTGCAAGGGAAGAATTATCTCGATAGAAAACTCGATAGTGTAAGAGTTCCTTAAGATGTCGGTGGAAATGTTGTTACGAGACAAGTTCAAACCATTAACTATCACCCAGACTGGATGATCAGGTCCCGAAATAAGGTCTCCATTTCGTGATAGTATCTACCTGAGACAATCAACATTTTTTTACTCAGGAACCACTATGGCTATAGTGACTACTTAGATGAAGTTGGAAAAGTATCGACGAAACCTATTGAACGAAACATCGGCAATCCAAAGGACGCTTGGTAGCTAAGTCCGATGGCTGCACATATGAGCTGGGTACTGACTCATTTGATTTTATGAATAATCAAATTCCAACAAAATAAGATGGTTATTAGTCGTTTAGAAACTAAATTACGATTTATTCAAGTTACAAACCGATTTTGAAATCATTCTATACGAGCATTTCATTATTATTATTATTTATTTTTGTGTAAAACCACTGCACGAGTCATATAAAATATTTCGAAGATTCTCTTAAAATACAAGGAGTAGTTTTACTTAACCGTCTTAATTTTTGTACGTTACTCAAAATATTACTCTAAG
>JAGDQP010070521.1:0-10743 GCA_022664845.1 Lepisma saccharinum
TCAAATGTCAGTGATACGTTTATCATCTGTACTCATATGGAGAGTCGTCTAATTCGTGCTGATTTCCTTCATGTTTACTCCAGAGAATGTCTAGAAATTCTGTATTTCCTTTCGGGAATCCCTTGCGCCCCGATTGCAGAATTTTGGAAAATGTATTTTTGGAAAGAGGAGGCCTCAGATCTTTGACGGTACCGATATCTATTGATAATGGTATTGGAAATATCGAGCTCTAAAGCTTGTTTCCCCAGGCTTTCGGTTTCGACAGTCTATAGCGCCGAAACAAAGTAGGGATGGCCAGATACGGATATCCGAGATCCAGATATTCGAAACTCTAATGCAGTTCTGGATACCTGAAACCCGAATCTGAATATCCGAAATACCGGAAATACTTGCTCGTAAGGTAAATAACGGTAAATTAGGAGGGTAAATTCATAAGAATCCATGAAACTAATAGAAAAATAGCTCATACAATCACCAGTCAGCAGTTTCTATTATTTACAAATATCAGCCTCTAGAAAGCTGAAAGAGCATTCTCTGAAGACCCTCTTCCCCTCCCAAAGTAGACTTTTTCGTGCTCTGATCGAATGTTAATGCACTACAGTTAGCATTTCATTTTCTCTAAGAATAGAATTAAGTATTTATCTTAATGTGTTAAGCTATTATTCCTACTGAAAGTTTTGAGAACGGTCCATGGCTTTGTTAATTGAAGGTCCAAAAACACGACACCCCGCGCCACATAAATTCGATTAGCTCGCGAACTTTATAACAAATCAGAACGGTATAGGTATCGTTAGAAAGCTTAGATTATGCTCTATCACTTTAGTTGAGGATGTTTTCCCTTATCTGTAATACTTTCGTAGTTACTTTCCAGTAAATCTATATTGGAAATCGATTATAATGAAATATTTGGAATACTATACGCCATATTTAAATATGTCGGCAGTTTTTCTATACCATATAGACTTGAAATCCTTACAACAACATTCATTACCTTTAATTTGACACAAAAACAAAGTTCCAGTCTTAATTCTGTGAGAAGATATTGTCGATTAAATATGTCTTTGTCTTCGTATAGACGCCATATTCATGACGTCATCATGGGCATTTCTCCTGCTCTGATCAAAGGAAATTTTTACAGGTGCATTTTGTACATGACAACAATTGTAAATATGAAAGAATTATATGTATTGCAATTTGTCCCAGGTTAGGGTATTTTTTTTTTTATCGTATTTCTTTCTACTGGACTAACTTTCACTTGTGATCACTAACTGATGGTCGGTGTCGCCTTTCGCTTCACTGTAAGACCTAACGTCCATTATGTTAGTGTGTCTTCTTCCATCTACTAATACGTAATCGAGCTGGTTGAGAGTTTTGCATCCGGAGATATCCAGGTGTATTTGTGTATGTCTTCGTGTTCAAAGTACATGCTCTTTAGCAGTAGGTTTTTCGAACTCACGAAAGTTTGCAGGCTTTCTCCAGAGGCGAATTTACACTTCTGCCGCTTAAGGGCTAACGACAACTTCCGACCCCCATCAGTTACCCCGGTCCCACTTCCTTTCCACTCACACCTTCTTGTCCTCAGCAACAACCCCCCCCCCCCCCCCTCTCTCTCGGTAATACTTAAGCGGGCGGCTTGCCTAGCGTCCCTCCTTACATTGAAGACTTGCTTGGACTCAATCTTCCAAACCCTAACATACATTTGTATAAAGCATTTAATGTTAAAAAATAACGTCTGCTAGAACTTTGAACATTAAGTACAAGAAAATACGTAACGCTGATCCACAAAAGTGTATATTTCGAAAGAAAACAAAAGTGTATGTTTCGAACACTTCATTTGACTACATACATAAAAAAAATAAAATGCATAGAAAAAGAACTCTAACGAATTAGAAATGTTCTAAAGGAAAATACAAGTGGGCTTTGGCAATTAAAAGAACTTCCTTCGTAAAAAAAAAGTTTGAAATTGATCCTATTAAATCATCAAAGTCCACCTTTTCGGGTATCTCGGATTCGATAGTCAAAACTTCCGCATTCCTTAAACGTTCCTCAGTCATGGTAGATCTTGTGTAGCTTTTCAGTATTTTTAAGGCGGAGTACGACCTTTCCGCTGAGCAGCTGGACCTAGGGAGTGTCAAAAAGTTTTAGAGCTAAGTCAACGTAAGGGTATACATGTACCATTTCGTAAGGTTTGAATATGGTTTTTGGACGTTCATCCAATCCTCTAAAAAAAATTTAAACACTTGTTTACAAAATCTTCGGTAGTTGGTAGATCTTTATCGTAAAAGGTACACAAGTTCAGTTGTGTTCCATTACTGTGTTTATGTCAGGGTCTTCTTTGCCAGCACTAATTAAACATCCAAACAGCGAGTTGAGATCATCGCATCGTACAGTTTTGATTCTTTCCATTTCGTTACTTAATGTGTCAATTATTGCAGTTAATTGCAGAATTTGAGTTAAGCGATATTGCGCCCCAATTAGTCTTTCAGAACGGCTAAAATCTAACTTTGAAATGTCTTGATTTATTCAATTTTTTTCTGACTTGCTCTCGAGTGTTATCATTGATAGGCCACAAAGCAGGATCAAACACAAAATCTTTGTCATACTTTTCGGAGTGTTCTGTAGGGCTCTTCTGAGAAATTAAATTAGAAAACTCTTTGTTGTCTACCAGTTCAGTATGTTTAGGTTCACACTCAATTTTCGAATCTTTGGAACCATAGTTCTATTGTTCCCTTTGTTCTATTGCTGATGTTCCAATTTCACCGCTAGTTACATATTCTACTGCATTAGGAGATTTTGTAGCTGGGTCTAATTCGTTTTGAGACAATTCTATTGTTTGTTCAGATTTTTTGGTTTCCACGTTGCTTTTGTTATCAGGTGATCCTGATCCATGTCCTGATCTGGTTTTCATAAAAAGTTAAATATTTTTGTAGTCCCCTTTGCTACTTCCTGTTCTTTTTCTAATGTTGCTTTCCTATAAGCAGCATCAGTAAAAACGTTTTACCGCCATTCATGGGTTATTGGCTAGTATAGTACGCACACGTAATTAATCGCGCACTTTTTAATGTAATGTGGTTAGGAATGAGGCAGAATTATTATTTTACTAGCTGCTCAATTTTTTTATTAAATTGAAAAGAAAATCGAACTATATCTAAAGTACACAACTCATTACCAGTAATTGTTTTCCATGTGAATTGGGTTCGAATAGCGTCGTGGTTCTTCACAACTGGTGGTTGATTGAAATAGCATATTTATTCACTACAATAACTCATAAATTACGTATTAAAAATGTAAAGACGCTTTGGAGTTAGATAGTGACAATGTTGTTACCCACTCAAGGCAATAATCATAAAAATTATATATACTTTTCTGTTTTCCAAGCGCTCCCTATCAACTCACGTTCACTGCCTCATTTTTAAAACTAGAATTCTCCCCAAGAAACTCAGCAGCTCCATGATTATTATAAATGTAATAGCAACATTTCACTTTCTTGGTAAGCCAAACTACTTTACTTTATTTGCATATTAAAATATTTAAGTAATACGTGAAAGTTTACATTTTGTTCTCGAACTCTCCTTTTTGAAGAATAAACAAATTTCTTACCAACTTGTCGTACAATTCACAAATATGTTTAATTTCTGCGGAGCTTTCCGTTTTTCATAACAAGATGAGACTTACAGATCAGTGTTGTAACTCGTAGTGATTTGAAATTGGCCAACACTACCAGAAGTACCTTTTCCCCAGTTGACTCAAATAGAATTCCAGGACATTTTTTTAATACTATTTTAACACAATATGAAAGCAAATTTTACATTGCTTGAGCTCCAACACAATATTTTAACAGTATTTCCAACAAAGAGCGCCCATATTGTGGTGTTCAGGGTGGTAGCGAGACAAGGAGAGCGCCCATACACTGCCCATACTGCTTTCCTTCTTACGGTTTGCCCTTCATTTTGTGCCGTATTAGTATAAACCTAGGGGGAGCGAGCGCGCTTATTCCCCCTGATGAGCGCCCTTGTTCCCAACTAGTATAGGAAAATACAACAACATTTGGAAGTAGAAACTTATAAATGGAACTTCAAACTGAATAGGGCATCGGCGATGAATAGGGAAAAGACACTATGGCTGGTTATAGCTTCATCACTAAAAACAACCACTAGTACCGTAATAAGAAAAGTTCATTTTAGCGACCTCGTTTACAGGTAAGCGATACTAACTACTGTATGTATAGGGCGGCATCTCTATACTCCTTTCTCCATTGGCGGCACACGCGACCTCCGCCTCCACATTCTGCAGGCTTCCCATCGCGTAAACTGTCAATATTTTTTTTTTCAAACATCATATTGATATTTTTTTTTAATATTTTCAAAATTTTGCCGCCCTGGGCTGTAGCCCTTGTAACCCCCCCCCCCTTAAATCCGCCACTGGCTTTCTCCATTGTTGTTGCTCTTTTCGTAAAAGCTTGATTTGCCTATAGTAGGTCTGTATTGACTTCCCTACCTACCTTAGCGTTGAAATCAGCCAACACAATTTTCGTATTATACCTACTTCGGTAATTGGCTAAACATCCCTTTCTAGTTCATCGTAAAATGTAGGCCACTCTATCTGCCGTTATCATCAGCCTCGTCGGTCGGGGCATAGACATTTATTAAAACTGTGTTGCACCATCGAGTATGTATCGTACCGTAGGATAGTCTTTCGTTTACAAACTCTATGTTCTGAACCGTCTGAAGTATACTGTTCTTAATGAGGAACTCTGTTCCGAAATTGTGTGACTCAGTTCCCTCGTTGTAAAAAGTGTATTTTCCCTAACGGATGCTATCTTGACCCTCCCACCGAACTTCTTGTATCGCTAATATATCCAGCTCGTACTTCTCGGTCTCGCGTACCGCTACCTGAAGAGCTCCCGTTTTGTATAACGTTCGTACGTTCCACGTTTCTATTCTAGGGTCTTCCTTAATTCTTTTCTTGGAGCCCCCTGAAGCATTCCCAGCCCTTAGATCCGAATGAGGGACTAGTTTACCCCCAGAGTATTTTACACCAGGAGAACCTTTTACTGTTTCCTGACATCATTAGTGGTGTGGAGTGGCCATTTCTTCGACTGGCAGTAAAGGCAGACATTCAGAATGTCGTCCTCTGTCCATCTCTGAGCCTTTCCGATGTTATTTATCTTCAGCCTCAGGGTGGTAATGGTGAAGCTGCCTCGTTTCACATGATATTTTTGTTCGGTGTTATCTTCCCTTAGATTTTGTAGATCCCTCTACAAGGTAGCAGTACTGATTTTGGTCCGCGCTGGAATATTTCGATACCCATTATATCTAATAGTCATTTTCCTATCCGCCACCTGGTGAGGTGCGAATAGATACAAGAGTCATTCCATGTGAAATCAACACACTTTTCAACAAAATTCTACCTCACCCTCTCAGATTTCTATGATTTTTGGTTTATTGCTAATATCTGTTGAGAATAATATTATTATTATTTTCAGATTTTTTGACGCACTTGTTTCTATTTTATGAAAGTTCAAACAGTCAAATGTTCTGTGTTTTTCGTTTTAAAAAAAATTCTTATTACTCAGCAATGGTCCGTGCTAAAGAGCTCGGAGAGAGCTCATTCTAAAGCTCTTGTAATAAGCTTTCATTTGATATGATACTCAACAGGGTGGCACAAAATTTTGTATCCCAAACATTAAAATAATAATAATAATAATCAAAATCGGACATCTCGATTTTTTTAAAAATCTTTTATGTTGGTTATACCTCCCTACACCTACCATGAAAATCGTAATTTGGGACGATAATGGGATCGTGAGATATAAAATATTTTCGTTATATGCCTGGGGAAGAAAAGGCATTAGTGGTCCACATTACGATAAAAACCTTTTGTAAACTTTGTATTTTTGGGTCATTTTAGTAATTAATGACTTCAGCTCGTCTCGAGTTAAGCTTTTAAAATCCACAAATATCCGTGCCCCAGTCGGGATTCGAACCCGGAACCCTGGAGTTGCTAGCCTAACGCCTCAGACCGAACGGCTACCGAAGTTGGCTCCGTATTAAGAATTTGAATTATTTATGGCCTTTATGGATCACGCTGGGATAGGGAGGGGAAAGGATACAGTAAGAAATCGGCTAGAGAATGTATCAACCAGAGATTTGCTGGTGCGACTGACGAGAAACAGTAGGTTCATATTAAGACTATTATTTATTGTTGGACCGGGACCAGGACTGGTATCCTGAAATTTGAAACTGAGGATTCGGATCTGATACTTGGAACCGGGTGCCCGGAGCTTAATCCTGAAACCGGGTACCAGGATCCTGGTATCTGGTTCCAAGAACCAGATCCGAGTCCTCAGTTTCTATTTCCAAGGTACGAGTCTAGGTCTCGGTTCCAATATTACATGCCCGAACAGGATCAATGTGTTCATCCATATTATATACTAATTCATAATAAAATAAACTTAATGTGGATCTAGGGTTTGCCTCAGTCACACCAACCAAACATCAGGTTGGTATCTTGAACGTAAGCTCTGACCAATTTCTTACTGCACTCTTTCCCCTCCCTATCACAGCCTAAGCCATAGATGCATAACGCTAAAAGCCATAAATAATTCAAATTCTTAATACGGAGCCAACTTTGGTAGCCGTTCTGTCTGAGGCATCAGACTAGCAACTCCAGGGCTCCGGGTTGGAATCCCGACTGGGGCACGAATGTTTGTGGATTTTAGAAACTTAACAGCTTAAGACGGGCCGAAGTCTCTAATTACTAAAATGACCCCAAAATACAAAGTGTACAAAAGGTTTTTTATCTTAATGTGGACCGCTAATGCCTTTTCTTCCCCAGGCATATAACGAAAATATTTTATATTTCACGATCCCATTATAGTCCCAAATTACAATTTTTATGGTAGGTGTAGGGAGGTATGACCAACATAAATAAATGAGATGTCCGATTTTGAGAAAATTATTTTTTAAAAAGAAAATATTTGGGATACAAAATTTTGTGCCACCCTGTTGAGTATCATATCAAATGAAAGCTTATTACAAGAGCTTTAAAATGAGCCCTCTCCGAGCTCTCTAGCTAGCACCAACCATTGCTGAATAATAAGTAATTCTGTAAACCAAAAACACAACATTTGACTTTTTGAACTTCCATAAATCAAAAACCAGTGCGTCAAAAATATTAAATAATAATAATAATATTCTCAATGGATACTAGCAACCAACCAAAAATCATAGAAATCTGAGAGGGTGCTGTAGACAATTTGTGTTGAATTGACATGGAAAGACACAATTCATTAACACTCACGCACACAAAGGTCCAAAGTTTCCTTATACAAAATATGAGTTTAGTGTCACATATCGGGTTATATATAAAAGATTTCCTCGAACATTTTTTATTTGTTAATGTCACTGGTATCCTTTGCCTTCTGGAGACGTCATTTATCATGCAGTATGTTACAAGCATTTAATTGAAGAAAAAATAGGGAAGTGGAACAAAATTTGAATTCGAATTAGAGTAAAAATACTAATATGCTAACGTTTATACTCCTATCACTAACTTCTACTGACATGCTCACTAGGAATACAAGCACGCATCTTCATGACGGATTGTTAAGTGGCGAACTAACGGTTAGGATTGCAGCCACATTTTTCCGAAGCCGATCGACGGTCGAACGATCATGTCTAATCAGTATGAGCTTGAACAGTGGCCTTTAAATATTTGTGTACCTTTTTACTGATAGAAATGCCGAGTTGAATCAACGTTTCTATCTGACCCTCTCCTCGTTAGAAACACAACTTCGTTTATATCACGGAAGTCGAGCACACGCACACAGACACGAAGAACATCTTAGATAATGATTTTATCTGAGAGACGAGAACTGATTCATTGTTCCTGCTTTGCTTTCAGCAGCTGTTGTCTGAATGTTTAATTTGGTTGTAGTTTCTGCGACGGGACTTTAATATTTATGTCTGGTTGCTCAAAGAAGGCCTTTGTCCTGCTGGAAACTCACAATTATTCCTAGTTTAGTTCTTCTTGCAATTCGCCCAACTTGTATAGTCTCCGTGGCTAGAATTACCGTGAAGTTCAGGAAATACGTTACCGTAACTTGAACTTCAACCTAGTTGAAATCTTAATTTGGTTTAGATACAGATTTTGTACTTACCGAAAAAAAGTTATTTATTAAGTTGTGAAAATTCGTAAAATGATTTCAATTTTACCTTTTCACTTCTTTCGTTACATAAACTCAATGTTTCAGAAGAAATTTCGAGAAATTTTAGAATAATTTCAATTTTGAAATTCAGAACTTAATATCATAATAGCTAGTGGGTTCAAAATATTGCATGTTAGAGGGAGAGAATGTAAGACATTAGGGTCATGAACTGCTACTACTATATTATCCCGCCATTTGTGGTGGATGTACAGTAGAAATATAAATAAGAATTACCGGTAGAAATAGGTGGTTGCTTAACTAGGACAGGGATCGAATCTCCTAAGTATGAAGTAGAAATAACGTGTTTAACAAGTACTTTAATATATTTATTTTTCATCTGTGGGACATACAGACAATATGGCCTAGCTAGTCGTATGTTTGAAGGATGACAGTCCTCGGTGAGGACTCTTTACGGGGCAGGAAAATAGAAAGATCTGTAAAAAAAACTGCAGTAGATATGGCCGGCAGTAGAACTAGAATCTGCGTGCATTTCCAGTGCCGATCTGAAGTTCAATATTGTAACCATTGGACCACGGAGGTCCCTCGGAGTTCAGTACGTGAGTGAATTCATTAAACACCGTGGTAGTAAAGGGTTAAACTTTTGAAAACGAGAAGTTCGGCTAATAAGTAATAACCGTTTCTTCATCATCATCTTTTGCTGTAATAGAATTTATTTCGTATTACCGCTTTATTTTTTAAAATATTCTTATATCTTTTTTCAGGGAGAAACATTCCAACCTAGTAAATTTAGAAGCACTCTTGAAGTCGATGAACCAACAACAAAAATATACAGATTTCATGGTTTTGTTGTTCATGAATCTGGCGAAAGAGTTCCTGTTGGTACTGAAAACTTATTATTGAGAGAGTGCATGCTCAAAAATACAGACTTCGTGGAAGGCATTGTCGTTTATGCAGGTAACGTTATATTTTCTTTATTATCCGTACAATATAATAATAATAATTATATATATATATATATATATATATATATATATATAACCCGGCTGGTCAGCGTGGGAGCAGTAGACCAACTCCTCCCTTCGGGGAGAAGCCTCATCCACTAGTGGATCGAATATGGTTGTGATTTATTATATATATATGTATATTAGGTTGTAGAATTCTTTTTTCATTAAACACACATACTCAAGGTGAAAGCTCTGTGTACTTTCACTTCCTTGTCTATATATCTCAGCTTGCTTGTATTTGTTAAAAATGAAGGTATCCTAAATTGCATAGGAGACAGACCTAATTGTAATACTAGAAGTAAGCAGAACCTCTCTCTACTATAATAAACTTCCTAAGCATATAAAGAATCAGAACTCAAATAATAAATTTGAGAAAGGAACTACACAACTTGTGCTTTCATTCAATCAAATAATACATGAATTCTCAAATATTTTTGTAAACACTGCAGGACATACTCACGTAGTTATGTTAATATGTTATGCTGTTAATATATTATGTATCCACTCATACTTACTGTAACATAGTGCAGCATGTATAAGAAAGAATTCATAAAATTAATCTCAGTATGAATGTATAAAAAATACTAGTGTTGCCCTCGAGACGAGTTTGAAGCTGTCTGGTGTCGAAAATGTCTTGTCCAGAATACGGTTGTATGTTTCTGGCGTTTGTGTGAAATATTGTAGATTCAGTCTTGACCCTTTATTGTCTTCCCCAGAAGCTTGCCAGTTAGGAGGTTTCATTCTTAGTAAGTTACCTTAATATTCTTCTTTTTAGTTGTTTCTTTGTTGAGCCAACTTGGTTTCTGGCATTATTAGAACCAATACTCGATTAACATCTTTCTAAATCCTTGTTATATGGTTGTACTTATACGATAGATTTAATTTTACCTTTGCAGTTTGTTTGTAGTAAATTTTGTTTTCCAGTTGAAACTACCACGTGGATTTTATTTTGAACTTTTCGTTGACTTCCGAATCTTCTCTTGCGTAAAAACAGTTCTCCATTGCTTTAAAAAAATAAATAATAATAATAATAATAAAAATAAAAAAGTTCAATATACTAAAGCAGGAAAGTCTGTGGCTATTGTTACAAGTGTTCTCCCTCAAATTTGTGACTCGAACAAGGCGAATCAGTAGGTGAAACCATTGCCTTAAATCGGTTGAAGAGTTCTGTTACCTTGCTGAACGGCCGTAGCTCAATTAGTAGACTGTTTCCTCCGCATTCGGAAGGTCTTTTATTCGATCCCAGTGATCGGTCATCCCAACTGAGCTGTTACCAGGGTTTTTCCTCACTTGTCTGTCTAATTCAGGAACCTGCTACCTTCAAACTAGGCCTTGGCCGACTTTCCATATCTCTCTCTTCCTTGATATATCTTGTAAATGAGACTTTGTCCTGTAAATAGACTCAGACAATAAATAAATCAAATAAATAAATAACATCCTAAGAACGTGATCTAGAGTTCTGAGCGAACCTCTTGCCTTGATTGGTAAACCGGTCATTGAGCAGGAACACGGAAAGTCTGTTTTATTTTTTGATTCGTATGCCAGGGTAGCCGTGTATTTTCTTTGTTG
>JAGDQP010070522.1:0-10743 GCA_022664845.1 Lepisma saccharinum
TTAAAACATCAATTGACAGTATTACGTCACACATCAAATAGCAAAACAGGGTATGATTGTCTTGTTTTCTATAAACTTGTTGCTACAAATATGTAACCTTCGAGGTCCGATTTAAAATGAAACAGAAATAAACTGAGGTGGATTCGCATCCATCATATCCGTTTCTTTATTGACTTGCATTAAAACACAGAAAACAAAGTGGGAGAAATTTCCATGCGAATAGTTGTTAGAAATTAAACTATCTGGCATATAAGTAAATTAAATCTGTTTAATCTCAATGCATGTTGCTTATAAAGATTTTTTTATCGGGCGAATTTTGAAATGAAAAGTTTCAAGCGAAATTCCATTGGAGCGACTGCTTTCTAGATGGTAAGCTTCTCGAATATGTCTTCGAAACTATTAATTGTTGCCGACATAAGATCTATGATGTATATAAAATAGTTGTGATAAAAAAAATCGCTTAAATGATTAAAGTAGTGGTCTACTTTCAATTTCGGTTCTATCGGGAAGCAAACCCTCTACTTTTGTTTCCTGTTGTATCTTCTTCTAAATTGCCAAACTGAAGCAAACGGAATAACCCTTCGTCACTATTGATGTGATGCACTATCTATCCGCCCACAACCCTAAATCATTGGTCAGTTTATATATTAAAAATGTGTATATGAACGTAATATTAAATCAATTGAATTTTTCATGTCTCTTGCTTTCTTTCTTTTCTCTTTCTCTCTCTCTCTCTCTCTCTCTCTCTCTCTCTCTCAGTAGAACATGTTTTTGATTCTTTGCTCACAACTATTTTGAGCAAGAATAGGGTATTCTTTTTTATGGTTCTGTTTTAATGAAGTTGGGTGGAATGTGTGGATATAACGTAATTATAATTGACGGGTACAAAACCACAATTTTTACTACACAAATACATAACAATTTTGAATAGTGTGTGTAAAACATGCACGCAATTGGATGGGTTTACCTTATCACTACGATATTGAAGAAGGACTCAATTTCTGATTTAAATTCGAATCACTACACAAGCAAGCAAATGTAATACTTATAGCTTAGTAAAAAAAAAGTAAAAGCCAGCGGCCGATGTATGTCAGCTAGTTCTTATATATATCCATTGACTAAAGAGAATAATACTGATTTTCCACAAGTTAGTTTATTTAACAAATACTATACATTTGTATCAAACAAATATGCAAACTGTCTCACATTTCACAGAATATATTTCTTCCTTTCTCTTCATTTTAAACTTCATTTATTTGTAACCCCTTTGTCTGATCAAACTAATACTATTGATAAATCTATGAAGATTTTTATTTACAAAATTCTAAGTGAGTGTTAACATTTGTAGAAATAATACACTTATTTTACGTTTTATGAGCAAATCTTTTTTAAAAAAATATCCTCTAGTTTTATACTCAACAAGAGTAATTAACATGTGTAATAAATGTGGGGAGTGTGTCATGATCTCTATGAAGGTGAATTTTATCAACGCTTCATCAGCATCTAGATTATGTATTCTTCTTGATTACATTTATATGTACGCTCAATTGAGCAATTTTATGTACTCTTCTTGATTATGATATTAACACTTCATGTATACATTTTGTACACAATATTACCTGATAAACACTTACTTGCTCATTTTTGATTGAACTGTGGCGAGAAAAGTGTTCCTTGAAGCTTAGTTAACTGAAGTAATATGCCATCGTCAAGAAGATTTGGCTTCCGCCCATTCTCTTTTTCTGGGCTACCAGAACCGTTTCATCGAATGATTTAATTGTGACTTGTCCTAAACAATCATATAGTTTTTGAGGATGGGACATACTATTAACGTGGGTTCCGAAGAACGTTCCGGGTTTAATCCCGAAACAGAGTACGAGTTTTCAGGGCAATATGCGATGCTACCCGCTACTATATTTTACCTCCACGGTAGCTGAATTACATAGTTTTCGCCAGGAGCCTATGAGAAACAGCATGTTCAAACATTGGTGAGTGAATTGTTATTAACTTCCTAAACGAGCTGGTGGGCTTCTACGGACGGGACCTATAGTTTTTGATAAAGTGGGCTTCGAACCACTGCGTTCAATTGACCCCGGCGGGTTTGAACCCTTGGAAATTCAACCAGCGTAAACTTACGACGGTTAGCTTCTTATGTTAGTAGTCCAAACGCAAGTTAGGCGTTAAACGAAGCTCACTTCATGAGTTAATTTCTTTCGTTTTCAAAATATATATCATCCTTGTAATGAATGTCACTGTAATAGTATAGAAGAATGATGGCACAACTAATGTACAAGATGTTACGCTACATTAATTACTACTACTTTAATTCATTTTTCAAGATTATTTAATAATTTAAACCTCTTGTCGTGTAACTTTTTACTTAGTTCCATGGTACTTACAAGACGGCAGTACAAGCACGAAAACCAAGTAAAAGTAGTAGTCTGAACGGAAGTTAGTTTCACCCATAATCCTTACCATCATAATGATCTTAGTAACCTAAACAAAGCGTAATTCAGTGACTGTGCAACATGCAATGTATCACGACATTAGCAATGCCACGAAATTACCAACCTTTACCCGGAAGTTATAAGAAGTTGACTAATTTCGGATATGTGGAAGATACTGTTAAACTGTAAAGAAGTGCACACTTTTTTAAACACGGTTTTGTTCATTTAAATATAACAGCCAGGAATTTCAAACCTTCAGAAGATCTTCAATAATAAAATTACCATTAACATTAGTTTTAAGTAGTACATTAAGGCTTCAAATCTTCTCTAGTGACGTGGCAGAAAGTAAATAATAGCAGACTTTTATGAAATAACATATTGAATTAACACAAAACGTTAACAAATTTCTGTACCAAATAGGAGAGAAGTCACCATTGGTAATGGTAAAGAAGAGAAAATCAGCAGAGGCACCGTCAGCGTGGTGATCGAGTCAATTGTGTGTGGTCATAAACATCAAGTTCTACGTAACGATACTGGAGTGACTGGTTAGTGCCAAAGATAGACACTAGAGCAAATATTATAACTCGTCTGTTCACTTCCAGTCTAATCCAATGTGGACGAAATTCTCAGTAGTTTTATACGCTTCTTATCACTGTATGGCCCGTTTCTTTGATTTGTCTTAATCCCTAAGTTATTCATATAAGAGTATACCGTGCTCTACATATAACAGAAAATGCTACAAATAATATTTATGTTTAGTGCAACAATTAGGACATAAATAAAAAAACGGACTGCATAGCGGTATCAAGAGTAAAAACTGAATTAGAACCGAAAATTTGGTCCAAATGAGCTTACACTGGAAGTGAACAAACGAGATTAAGTGTCCTCTCCGCTCCCTGTTTTCATATGTTTATGAAATTTTCAATGGCAGCAATCAGTCTACTATAGGATTACCAACCGTCCAGTTTTCACCGGACATGTCCAGCTTTTCAACCTTTTTAATAATGTTTGGCCGGCATTCGTCGTTTTCTTGAAAAAGTCCGAGATCTTGAAAATAAAATGAGCAACACACTGCTATATCTAAATTTGCATTGTTCGTGTTATTTGAGGTAAACTTTATAGTAACGAGCGGTAATTAATCGATATTTATTAACTACTAGGATGCGTGGTTGGTAGTACTGTCGATTATTTTTGTCTCGCGAAAATGCCAAAGTACAAGAAACTGGGAAGAACTAGCATATAGACAACTAATATTTTTGTCTTTAATCCCTCCAAAACTTTCACTACTAGATAAAAATGTACGGTACATAACGAACGAATTTCTGCCAATAAGAAATGTATACTCCTGCAAATTCATTGTGTCCGGCATTTTTTTTAAGTCCTGCTTTTTTCGGAGTTTCGTCCTGCATTTGTTAATTTTCTGTTTGTAACCCTATCGCTTTTAGATAGAGGTCATTAAGCCAAATAATCGCTTTTAGATAGATTCCATTAAGTCATATAATATTACAAGACCATTTTATTCACGAATAATTTCTTACTAATATGGATGAACTTTTGTAATTTAACAATAATAATACTAATTCAGGTGCTAGTAGAAATAATAGTAAACCGGTAGTTGTTATAGTAATGCCATAGCCAGGAGAAAATCAGAAAAAGATACTTTATTTAAGTTGCTACTTTTACTCAAAATCCGCGTATCACTCGTTCATTGACAAGCGTCTAAGTCAGAAAGAAAAATGCCTCCGGTGTTGAAAGTTGTCTTATGCTGTTCACGTTCTTCGTAAATATTTATCTTTGAGTATTTCTGAACGTTCGTAGCTCAGTGGCTAGAGCATTGACTTGGCATTCGAAAGGTCATGGAATGGCACTCAACGACCGCCCATCCTGATTGAGGTTTACCGTGGTTTCCTTCGATCGCACAAGACAAGACAAATAAGATACCTTGAATGAAGTCAGGACCGATTCGTTTCCAAATTCTACCCCCGTGTTGTTATTATTGTTGTCGTTATTAGACTCTTATGTAAATTGGCCTCTGAGCTGTATTTGGAGTTTGTTAAGTAAATATATAAAATTACTTAACGGACCGGCATCCATAGTACCACTACACCCTTGGATATCGCATTAACATTTGATGCTGCATAGTTTTGGGTTACATCAACGAGTAGTGTGTTTTTCTTCCTAAAAAATTCATTTTAATTACAATTTATTTTATTTATTTAACAATGGGTCAACCAATGATCATTATTTACAATAGCGATTTTATATTGAAAGAAACATGATTTTATTTAGCATTAAACAGCCACATACGGAAAGAAGGAGAAAATATATACAACAGTTCTTTAAGTTTAAATTATCTATTACAAACAACAAACTTTGTTAAAGAACATTTTTTTAAAAAAGCAGAATTTATCTTTATATCCTTTGCTGAAAATAAAAATATTCAGGTGGTATCGAACTCGAAATCCATGTCCACTTTGCTGTTTGCAAAGTCAGGATCATATCAGGGACTGTTTTCTACTATCTGCTTCCCGACCCTAGTCCTCGGGTGACACTTTTCCTAATCGGTACAGTAGCGTGTTATTATTTTATTTGTTATCTTAGGTTCAAACATTCCTTCAATTTATTTAGATAGATACTAGAAAGTAGAAACTTTGGTTATACGAAAATTTATCTTCTACCATATTAGAATCAAGTCGAAGTTAATAACTTTAAAGTAGTAGTGTAATTGAATGGATAAGAGTAATAAATAAGGACCCACATCTTTTGAGGAAAGACATCAAGTTGGTCATTGATCAAGAATCTAAACAACATGTTTTGTCCTTATCGGAGTTACATGGCAAAGAAAAACTTGATTTAAATTCTTGGTAAAAGGAGAAGTTTTGTGTGCATGGATAGTTTCTAATGTTCTCAAAAGTTTCTAAAAGTTATTTTCCTATTTTTCACGTACGCATTGAACGATAGCTATTGATTATCACCACATTTACAAATTAATCATTCTTATTAATCCAGCTCTTCTTAACTAAGTCTGAACCTTTCTCAGCTATCATAATGATTGGAGCATTTGTGTTTCCTGTTACTATAGTTGGCATAATGGAAGCATCAATTACGCGTAAGCCTTCTATTCCATGGACTTTTAATTCTGGATTCACCACGGCACTTTTCTTATTAGATGGCCCCATCTTACATGTTCCTACTGGATGATACAAAGTAGAGGCCTGATACCTTACTGCACAAACCCAATAGTCATCAGTATTGAATTCCAAGTGTTGGCATCCTGGTACTTTGGTAGATAGGAGTGTTGCATTAAACGGTTTCATGGCTTCAGTTCTTGAAACATTAATTATGAATTTGATACCTTCAACAAGTTTTAGTACGTCTTCATTATTCGATAAATAATTGGGAATTATAAGAGGATGATCAAACGGATCTTTAGAATTTAACTTAATAAATCCTTTACTTTTTGGTCTGTTCAATGTCACTAGCGGAACATGTATATCACTGTTCTTATTCACGTTATACATGCTATCATATATTTCTTTAGTGTAACCAGCAGTTTCGCTCATAGTTAAGGGGCCTAATGAATCGTTTGCCAAAAATTGCAAGTTTTGAATTTCAATATCTGGATAATTTTTAGAACGATCTGTATATTTAGTATTAATAAAAAAAGCTACACTAACTATATCCATAGTGGCTAAAGGTCCTTTCCTGTGCATTAAAAACTTGTATGTAGCATCTAACACATCAATAGGTTTACGTTGAGAATCAATGAAGAATGTTGGACCATAGAATACCATATGATCGATGAGATTATAGCCTACTTTTAGATCCTGAATAACATCGATTCCTAACTCTTGTAAGTGTTCACTTGGCCCGATACCCGATAACATAAGAATTTGAGGTGAATTTACAGCTCCTGCTGATAATATAACTTCTTTGTTAACTCGAACTGTTCGTAGCTCATCACCTTTACGAAATTCAACACCGTAAGCTTGTTTAGTGTTAGAATCTATCAAAATTTTTGTGACATGAGCAAATTTAGCAACATGAAGATTTGATCTGTTCTTAATAGGACTTAGAAATGCTTTAGCACCGCTTGCCCGAACACCATTGTCTATGAAGCCGAACAATTTCGAAAACCCTGTTTGAGTTTCTCCTGTAATATCAAGCTCTTCGTATCCCAACTCTTTTCCGGCATTTTTTAGACCTTCTACAAGTGGTGAGAGGTATTCAAAACGCTCAACGCTTTGATAACCTCCAGTGGAGTGGTAAGGTGAATTAGCGAGTGATTCAGACTTTATATTTTCGGATTTCTTGAAGTATGGTAAGACTTCAGAATAACTCCAACCGTAGTTTCCCAAAGAAGCCCAGTGATCGTAATCTCTTCTGTTTCCTCTAACATAAATCATTCCGTTGATATTGCTACTGCCACCTAAAACTTTCCCTCGGGGCCAATTGCATTTCTTATCTTTCATACCAAGACAAGCATTTTCTTGTGCTACTGTCCTATATTGCCAATCTACTTCTGTACCTTGCATGCTGTTATAAATCGACGGAACTTCAGAAGTTGATGGTGGATCACCTCCTGCTTCTAACAACAAAATTTTCCATTTTTCTATTTCACTAAGTCTATTAGCCACTACAGAACCTGCTGTCCCGGAACCCACCACAATGAAGTCATATTCGTCTTCAACATTTGTTACATCCGGGGGATAAATTCCAGGATGTGCAAGATCACATTGAACGTTAAGTAGTGTTGTAATTAGATTTGTGAAGAGAACAGCACTGATTCCGTCACCTGGGCAAGAACTAGTGATACCAGCTGCACAAGAGCCAACATCCATTATTGGAGATTTTGGAAATAGATATATCTGCAAAGAAAAAATAAATATCTATCAGTTAAGGGTGTATAATTACTGCGGAAATGCTCCCTTTTGAAGTGGTAATAAGGTATCTTTTACAAAGAAACAAAAAGTTCACTAGTCACAAAACATGTTGCTATACAGCAGTGACCAGCTACAAATACATTGATATTAGGATACAGCTAGCAATTAAAAAATGCATTTCATGAAATTACAGGAGTGTAACTCAGCCTCCACGGCATTGCGCACTGTCTTGGTTCAACATAGGTTTGGACTTTAATTACTCTGGCCATTTGAAGTCTTATATGGTTTCCCAAAATTTCAGCAAAAAATTGAGACGCTGGTACCTAGAACAGAGACCATAGTCGCTACCTGTCGTATCTATTTCATGTGCTCTCCAAAAGATTTTCTCCAACAGAGATTAAGTCGTGCAGTCTGAGGTGTTAGACCAGTGTCTTCATGGTTGCGGGTTCGAATCCCGCCGGGGTATGGATGTTTGTGGATTTGAATGGTATCGCACTCATATAGTGGTTACTATAATGGCTTAAGTTCAAGTTACTAAGCTGGCCCACACAAAATAGAGTCTACCAAAGATTACCAAAATATTATTTTAGTAATAAATATTGCTATAGTATATAAATTAACTAAATAAATACATAAATTAATATACCTTATTTAGTAGAATCTAATGCACCATCGAATGTAATAAGCACTCGAATTTTATAAACTTTGAAATTTAAAGAAATATATTTACTGGCAATTGTAATACGCAGCTAGGAAGCAGGCTAGCAATAACTCTACTACTTTATTATTATTATAAAGTAGTAATTATTATAATAAAGTAGTAAATGTGGTAGGTTTATTAGACTGTAACTAAATAATTTCAAGCTAATAATTCTTACTGTCTTTTTTAAATACAGAGATCAGGATGGACTGATTAGTTTCTACTAGGTTTGTTCTACAATATTTTAAATTTGAATTCTATTTATGGTATTTAGGAATCTGGAATAGGGTGAAGGATTCGGGAAGTTGTCGGCCGGTACCTATGTTGAAGGTGCCATCTCGGCATTTGCCTGGTGTGACTAAGGAAAAACCATGGAAAATCCTCAGTCAGGATGGTCGGCCACTGGGATCGAATTCACGACCTCCTGGTTTATTCTACAATAGAACTGAAAAGAAGATGCTGTATGTCACATTTTAACTAATTAAATTTACTTTGCTAAAAGACATTATGCGTACTGCCGTTTAAGCTAATTATACACGTTATGCATAACTGGCTGTGTACTTCTGTTAGAAAAAAATAACATGATTCCATTGAAATACCACCATGAAATTTGGCATATACTTTGTAATCAGAAGCACATTGAACATATATTTAAAAAAAAGATTTTAAGTTTTTCGAAAAAAAAAAACAAGTTTTGTTTTATTTTTGAAAAATATAAGAATTGATCTAATAAAGTCAAGTAATACATAAATTTACAGCTCTTGAAATTCTGAAACAGAGGGTGCAAATTTGAGCTGTCTAGGACAAATAGTTTTTGAGTTTCAGACTTTTAAATGTTTTAAAACGCGTAAAAAATCAGTCGATTTTTTTTTATGTTTAACAAATTATAACTCAAAAACCAAGTGATAAAAACATGAAATTTTGAATTTTTGATCATATTGATGCATAGAACACAATTACCAAATATCACACATTTTGTAAAACCTAAGGTCTAAATATTTTTTTATTGGTTGATTTGGTATGGAGTGATCGATAAACCGCTCAAACAATAATGCAAGAGGACTTGGGTTCACACTTGAGTGTCGCACCAAACCAAGATAAACGTCTTTGACGTTAACGAAGAGACCAAAGGGACGTATATAAGCTTACTTTAAGACATGCATTTTTACATGCTGACTCGAGACACCCAACTGCTTAACCCCTCACTGATTAAGAATCAGGCATTACGTCTGAAATGAATTATAGACCATGAACGGAGACTTAGGAAAAGATAAAAAAAAAATTAGGAAGAGCATTTCTTGCTTGAGGCAATAAGAGGAAAACGGTAAAATAATAGTACAAGAACTTTCAAAACCAGTAGGCCAAGAGGAGAACTGAATGTGAAAACAGATATTTTCCCATAATATAATTCACCCCAACTATAAGAACAAACCGAACTAATCCAGAACTCCTGGAAAGGAATCAAGAGTGAATCTAACAGAGAAAACTAGTAGGTGAAGATGCTACAAGACTCACCTCTGATCTCGTATAAGAGACAAGAAAGAAAGAAAAGAAAGTAACGTCTGACACAAGTAACATTCACTCAAAACAACTGGGCAACATAAAAGATTTCAACCAAAAGAAATCTAACAGTTGGATATTAAATTAAAAAATGCCAGAATACATGAGCAAAAGTAAGTCGACAAACTTGAAAACGGCAGTTTTAAGGACCAAAATCTGAGCAAAACCATGAAATAAAAGGCTGTATAAGAAAATAGGAAATGAAAATCACCAGGTTAATCAATTAAAGAATGGTGTTATAGAGTTCAAAGGATTTCTACACCATCAAGAAAACCAAAAGGAACGGAACCAAAAACCTCACGATCCATAAGAAGAGAAAGGTGCAACTTGATGGTTACTAGTGTATCAGAGTTCAATCAACAACAGTACATAAGAGGGAGGGAGACCCTAAATAAAAACATTCAAATACAGAGAGATAACTGAAATAAAAAAATAAACACTAGAAGTAAATCAAAGGACCAAAATAGATCTCTAACGGAAATCCTTCATAATTGGTAAACTCACGGTGAAAACCATAAATGGACTCATTCAATCCCACTAGGCGAAATGTGTACTCGTAATGTACACATCTATCTGCAAATAGATAAAAGTGATTTTGTTCTATACCCCAGAAGCACACAAACGTTGAAAATACGTGGCCTAAACGTTAGTACCGAAACGTTATTTTAACGTTGTAAATGTACCGAAATGTCTACCTGTTCAACGCTTTATTCGACTTTGAATAATGGTTGAAAAGAAACGATGAAGAAACTGGTTCAGTTGGCCAAAACAGAGCATGGATGCTGTCTATTGGTTTACACACATTTAGTTTCATTTTCTCCTTTGCTTTCATCATGATAAACGGTGTTAATTTTCCGCAAGGGAGTTTTTGAAACTAAATGTGGTGTTCGAACCAAGTTCGTTCCGCACTCGTCGTTTGTAGCTTGTCGCCTTATTCCTTTATCCATGGATCCACCTTGAGAATCACTATTTTTATACGGTATTTGTAGTAACAAGTAGTATAGAACGCAGTGCCACAACTCCAGAGGCGTCGTTTCTCATGTAAGAATAAGAATAAAGAGAACTTACTTTCCTTCTTTCTTTGTTATGCGCATTTTTCTTTAACGCTTTGACCATAGCTGCACTATTAAATTTGTATTTCTCAATAAGTGTA
>JAGDQP010070525.1:0-10743 GCA_022664845.1 Lepisma saccharinum
ATGCTTACATTTGATACTTATCTGACAACTTTCTCGAGATATAGTGCATTACACAATTGAACATTGTCAATCTCTGCTGCTTTTGGTTGTCATTGTTCGCTGTTCATGATCATTCTGTTCCTATACAGGGGCATTACGATCTCTACATGTGTGGTTTCCCTTCCATATTAATTACGTTATTACTGTATGAGAAGCTCCTGAATTTGGGACTATTTTGCATATCTTTGATGCTATAGCGACCAGAGTTTGCAACACTGGCAGGTGAGAGTGGGCGTGTTTGTTTTTCCTTTCCATGCTGATTTAATATTCGTCATCAACTGACGTAGTTGCATTTGAAAAACATATAACTTTATATTGGGTTGGCAACACTGTTTGCCCTATTACAATGATTTTAATCTCCATATATCAGCACATGTACTGACTAAATATATGTGCAAACTGTATTTGACCTGGGTGACCCGTTTCGAACATATTACTCCATCTTAGGTGACCTCCTTATGCCTGTCCTCGTCCATTTTCGTTTGATGTTTTAGGACCCTAATACTTTGTATTAGCCGCTATGATTTTGCACGCGCTGTTTTCTCCTTACTATCGTTTCATGTGCAAATTTTCAGGGGTGGTTTCAATATGAGGGGTGGGAATGTTCCCTTGTTAGTACTTAATTTTGTTTTTAATGTGTTAGAACAATGACGTATTTAGTGCTTAGTTTTGTTTGTATGTGTTAGAATACGTAATACGCTATTTAGTTCTTAAATTTGTTTTGTGTTAGAATAATGACGTATTTCCTACTTAATTTTGCTTTTGTGTGTTTAGAGGAATGACGTATTTAGTACTGTATTTTATTATTTGTTTTATTTAGGACATGGACATGTATTTTATCTCAATTTTACGGAAACGTTACTTCTCTCTCAATATTGCTTTGTCCGCCTGTCCATAAAACAGATTTGTGAATGAAACAAAGCGGGCAGGAAGAAAATGACATCAGATTTGGATTCATCAACGTTCCATTTGCATTGTTGTCGCAATCTGGTGACACTACTGGCCATTCTTTCTGCTACCCTTTTGGTGAATTCTGTGATGCAGGCTAACGCTTCAAGGAAAGCAAATAGCGAGAAACTGACTTCAGATTTCGGTTTAGCACCCCCGATTTGTTGGATCGGTTTAATCTGATAATACCACAACCTATCTGTATGTTAGTTTTATACTGTATGCACTTCAACACATTGTCATCAAGTCCGCTCTAAGTTTATCCAAAAACTCGGTTTTGTGATATGTATGTAAGAGTCTATTTATACACGTAGCATGTTATCATCTTGACTGCTTCAAGTGCAAAACTCATGGACACTTAGACAAATATTGCCTCAAGCCTTCTTAGCAACAGGTCCTAGCTTACTCTACCAATAAGTATTGAAATAACATCTATGATATGATATAATTGATATTAAATCTAACTTAAATTCAGACACTAATGTTGATTAGAATAAACAACAAAGAGCGTAATGCGCTAACATTAAGGAGCAATTTAAACTGATTGTATTTTAATTGCATGTTTAACGACTTTCGACCTTCAATTAACACTGCTTTTTATTATATTTTTGTGAGAAGATAAAAGTAAATACAGTTAAATGCGACTGATGCTATTTTCACAATAACAAGTCTTTGGATTTGTATGCATACATGTATGTATGTGTGTGTTTGCTTTTGTGTGAACTGAAAACAAGCGCCACTGATAAATTACATGTTCTGTATAACGGAAGACACATTGAACGCAGCTGTTCTATTTTGATTTCCAATGATTTTTAATTATCTGTTCATGACAATTTTTACTCAAATATTCTGTTTCTACATCTCTTTACCTTTATAATCCTCCATCAATGTTTGTGGTTCTATTTCTGAATTAAATTTATTTGAGTTTTAGGCATATATGGCTCAAACCGGGATAGGTTAGGTGAAAACCACAGGAAGAGTCGGAAACGGTCTAAGTTGAAGGTACAATCACGGCATTTGCTTGGTGTGACAGGAAATGCCCTGAAAAAACTCAGGATGGTCGGCATCTGGTATCGAACCCAGGGTCTCGCAAATGCAAAGCACTCAGTTCGGTCCATTGTGTGAGCAGGAGGGACGATTCAAAATTGGGCACACGTACGTGGATCGATATTCTATATTGTGCTGTTACCTGAAAGGAAACTAAACTCTTGCCCTGAGCAATTTTATATCCGCCATCTTGAAATCAGCCATATTGGATTCCGGTTATTATTTAAAATACAGAATAGGTTGGATCCAAAATCTCACAAATACAATGATGAAATTGGTTTTCACCAAACTGCATTTCTTTGCAAGATATTAGGAGTCAAAGTACAAAACTTCTCAATGGACACTTTGAAATAATTGGATGCGTTAAAGGCATTATCCCTATTACTGCACACGAACACGAAAGCACTTTCCTGAATCAACGTATCTACACTAAGAAATCATGCACAGAAACACTATCACATTAATTGTTTGAAGCGTTACTAGCTTGTTAATGCGAATTTCCCTTTCCTGAAGCAAATAGCAGTTTTATTAGCTTGATTGTGAAATAACTTGTATACTAACAAACATAGCTTAAAATAATCCCACCATTGCTTTTGAAAGACTTTTCTGGTTCGATTTGGTACATCACAATCACCTCCTCCTTTGTATTTAAAAACAATGACAGAAATCAAATAGCTGTAGCGAGTTTCAGGATGGTAGGCAAGCTGCTCTTGTAGTGGAAGATATTGGCCCCTTGATGGATGTTTCCCTAGCCTCTTAGTCTGAGAACAAAAATAATATCTTGTTAATTTTGAATCAGTACGCACTGCTTGTCGCCAACTTAGTTGAGTAGTAGGGAGTTACCGTCTGGCATTACACTGCAATTACCATCTATTAATTGTCCTTATGATTATCCTTATTTCATGTTCTTCATAGCGTCTTCCTAGCACTTTAGCATCTTACAAAATGATGTTTTATTCTCTACAACAAGACCACATCATCTAGAAATCTGTTGAACTTACTTTTCCTTCCCTAAACTCTAACTCTCGTTTTCCTATTAGAATATAATAAGATTATCGAACCATCCGCTAGATAGTACACTTAGAAGTGGTCGAAGTGAGGCGGTATGCACCGGTATGGCATACTAGCTCTGGTTTCTGAGAGCTAAAAGCATACAGTCACTGAAACACAAGGTATGCGTGTTGTTATATATCACTTTTTGGTATATCGAGGCAAGTATTAGGAGAACATACCGTCTCTGTTTCTCTCCCACTTCGAACACTGACACTTAGCAAAGATTTTTTACGGGTACTAAACGTAAATTTATACTGGAGAATAACTGGAGAGATTGAAGAATTGCTGTCCTGAATTTCCAAGACAAAAGAAAACGAACAACTTTTGTTTCAAATGCACGACCGTTGCTCATTCCTTTCTTCGCCGTTTCAAGCGACAGATACACATTAATATAAAGTCACACAAGACCTTCAGTACTATACGCCGAACCACTATACTCATATTTTCGAAAGTTTACGATTTCGGATGGTGAGGGTGAAGAGGGGCAGGAACTAGGACTTGAGTGGAAGGAGAACGGAAGCAAGTTTACGATGGAAGAAACCAGCGAAATAAATGAAATTTGAAAACATTATACATGACGTATGACTAAGACGTCACTAAGTATCCATGTCTCTGGGAAGCGGGAAATATCACAAGATTTCTATTATTTCGATATTTCAAATAGAGCTACAGGACATGATATGCACACATAACAATTATCGTGCTGCTACTGTTCGGTAGGCAACCCAGAAACTTTGCTTTACCTACTTTAAGTAGCAAATACATAGAATTAACTTGGTCTGACTTTTTCTGCCATTGTAGTCGGGGAGACAGAGGAACCCTACGTGCACCCCCTGGTCTTTTGGGACTAAGTTTTGTTTATTCCTTATGAACTAAATAAACTTTTGAGCGATGTTTTCAAAACTAAAACTGGCCTTAAGCCACAATGGTCATTTTTGGCCGAAAACTGGTAAAAGACGTATATTTTACAATTATTTTCTATAACCCCCAGATGCACCTACCATCTCAGTAATAACCCTGGTATAACTGAGCAAAAATCCTGGAAAATTGATTTAGATTATAAGGAATGAGAAAAAATAGCTCCGAACAACGAGGAGGTGCATGTCGAGGGCCATAAAAATAATTCTAAAATTGACCTCTTTTTGACCAAAAATTGCCGCCAGTTTTATTTTGGGGTACTGTCTAAAGCCAGTTTTATTTTGAAGAACGTGGCTAAAACTTTTAAGTAGATCATAAAACCTTGATCCCGAAGGATCAGGATAGTGCAGGGGGGGTATTTCTGGCTCCCTTACTATCGGTTTTGTTTTTCAATTCGATGACTTAGGTCCGGGTTTCTCAACCTGGATGTGGATGTGTACAAGGTGGTCGCGGGAGAAAGTAAAAAAAAAAAGAATTTAACTAGGGTTTTCTAGGTTTAAACTAATAAATTTCAAATGAAGTATTTTACTTGCTTTTCGTTTTTAATAATTAATAAAGAGAATGTTGTTTGCTGAATTGTTTTGGATAATATAAATAGCATATTTATTATTAATACAGGAAATAAACTGTTTTGAAATGAAAAGCAAATATTACACAAAATAACATAATTGTGGTTCGCTGGCTAGAAAGCATGGTGAAAGGTTGTTGCCAGCTAGAAAGATAGGTGAAAGAGGGTCGCGGAATGAAAAACGTTGAGAAACGCTGACTTAGGCGTGAATGCTTTATTACCATTTATCTTAATCTTTTTGAAGTAGGGGTAAAACTAATTAGAAGGAACTTTCCAGTAATCAGCAAGTGATAAAGACTTAGTATTGCTTACGCCTAATGATGACCATTGATTGAGTATTTAGTTAAATGTTTAAAAAAAAAATTTTTTTAATGTTATTTTGTACCAACCCCAAAATTATAACTATCACACTTTTACTTAGCTACTATACATTAACCTCCAGCACTAAAGGGCCATCTGTTATTTAGAAGGAAATTTTTCACAAATCAGCTTATTAATTTTCTATATTTGTTTTTTTTCCTTTTCAGAAAAACATTTATTTCCATTTATGTTACAAAATAGATTGCATTTTGTTAGTGAGTTAATATTTATTACTTACTTCGAATTCTACTTAACTATATATATTTATTCATGACTCGTGGACAGCGCAAATAGAAATGAATAAATAAATCAACATTTCTTAACTCTTAACCATCTATTCCTGTTCCTTTCTTTCTTTTTATTTTCATGATTCGGGATTGTTTCGTGTAGATGGCAGAACTCACTGATGAGAAATATATTTCATTGTTACAACCACATAACCTACAGCATAAACCAACGGAAGAGAGCATAATTGCTTCCTAAAAAAAGTATTTGTCTCATTTTGATTAAATACAAAAGTCAGATAGTTAATTTCTTTAAACAAATAGTTGAGAGCGCCACACACTGTAATGATTCTATAATAATAATAATAATATAAAGCCCATGACAACACGTGCATTATTTATTTATTTTAGTGAGTGTGTGGTATTATAATAACTCATTTAAGGTACTTTGAAGGTATCAAATAACACCTTGTTAATTTATATTTGAGGAAAATGGAATAATAATATCACATTGCAAAAGTAATAAATAGGAAACGTGCTCTAATAATATAGTGACTTGATTTTGGTTTTTTTAATCTTAGATGAAAACGGTATTTTCCACTTTGTTCACCATTTGTTCATCATTCGTGCGACCACATGAATTGTTAACTAGCGGATGAAAAAACCTAAAATCTTTTAAATTATGCATGAATTTATGGTCTTAAAGTTACCAAATTTCTTTCTAATATATTGCTAAAAAATTACAAGTTATATACTTAATTAAGCGTTTCAAAAAGACATTCTTTTGCATAGAAACGTTCCTAACTTCCTTATTGCTGACCTTATAAACATGAAATCTGCCAAATATCCCTTTGTTAACGTAACGTTAAACAAGATAAACAACCGTAAACCGTCATGCTTTGTTTCGTAGCGGAGTTCTAACCCATATTAATATCTCTCGTCACTTAATTCTCTGTGTGTGTGTGTGGGGGGGGGGGGGGGGGGGGTCCAAGTGAAGGTAGAGGCAAAGTTTCATTTTACACATTAACTCCACAAACTTTATTGTATTATGAATCATGTTTCCGTTCCATTTTTCGTCCAAAATATGAATTAAAGCATAATTAAAATATAGCAAAATATGAATTTATGTGACCAAAAGAAACTTCGTCTCCCTGTTAACGAATGTTGGAAATCCGTTTAAATGAATTTAGGCATTGGAAAACTTTATCAGAATAAGAATATGACATATTATAAAATCTGAGCTCTACTGGTTGTGGTCTTCCTGGGTTTCTGGTCATTCCACCAAGGCGAATAGATATAGCACAGCACTATGACATGCAGAAGATATAAATCAATGCGTCAGTAAACGTGAAGAAAGCAAACCAGTGAGAGTTAAAACAAACACAAACACAAAATAACATAACATTTTGTTACTATAACGCTTTCAATAACTTTTTATAATTACCATGTTTTTGTTAACTTTTTATTATTACCACGCTTTGTTAACTTTTTATTATTACCAAGTTTATGTTAACTTTTATTAAGCCCCAGTTGTTGCTAAATTTTTATTATTATAATGCCTTTATTAAATTTATATTATTATTATTTTTCATTATTGCCACGATATTATAACCTCTCATTATTACCACGGGTTTATATTTTATATTATTACCACTCGTTTATTAACTTTTATTATTGCCATGATTTTTATGAACTTCATCATTACCACAATTTTATTAACTCTATTATTACCATGATTTTAATAACTTTTTATTATTACTACTTTTTATTATTTTTATATTACCACGCTTTTATTAACTTTTATTGCCACTCCATTTTTCTTAACATTTATTATTACCACCTGTTTATTAACCTTTTCTTGCCACACTTTTATTAACTTAATGTGTCAGTTCCAGTTCAATCTTTGTAATCAATTTCTTAATCATTTTCGATTGTCCATCCGGCTTGGAATTTTATATATATTTGTGTGTGCGTAATGACAATGAGTAAAACTTACTAATAATTTTAAATGTTGAAATCAAAGTATGCTACATCCCAAATTTCAACATTTCCTTTTCTTGCTGTAAACGCCTGGTCGGTTCGAAACCAGTATAACTTTATACTTTGCCTTCTATTCCAAGAACCCCAAAAGAAAGTTTTATTAAATATGAATTGCATTAATCACTGAAAAAGAGTTTGATAAAATATACACTGTATGCCATTAAAAATACAACACCAAGAAGGAGAGAAGATAGTAGCCCTAAATTTGGCAGATAGATAAAGTAAAGTACAAGCAGCAAATGATTAAACTTACCGCTCTGTGCGTTGCGTGACAACGTGGCTACAGTGGAACAGAGCTGCCGAAAATCAGCCGCCTGTGGTCCACCATGAGTGTTCAGAACGGCTGCAACACGGAGAGGTATAGAAAGCATGAGCTCTAGGATTTTCTCCTGGAGTATGGCAAACCAAGCTTCATTGACACGTTGCCACAACTCATGAACTGTAGCTGTTGTAGGTCGCTGGTGTGAGAGGTGTTGTGTAATCATATACAAGACGAATTCAATCGGCGAGTGATCATGTGAGCGCACCGGTCAAGGAAGCAGGGTAACATTGTGTCCATCAAGGAAGACTAGGACGTTACGTACTATCATACTTGCGGGCGGGCGTTATTCTGCTGGAATGTCGTCCTCGGTAGGGTCTACACTAAGGAGACCACAATCGGATCCAACACATTATCCACGTATCGTTTGTTGGTTACATGACCGTTAATGCATAGGGGACAGGAACTGACACGGACCACAATAACACCCCACACAGTAACACCTGGCGCCGTACCGACGTGGCGATGCAAACGGAGATGTCGCCCAGCCTAGTTCCACAGTAACGCCAGATACGGATGCGGCAATCATAATGGTGCAGAAAGAAGCGGGATTCGTCTCAGAAGAGGATCTCCTGCCATTTGGCTCTCCATGCGCCCCGTTGGCGACACCGCTGTAGTCGCTCATACCTATGGTGTCAGCGGAAACCGCAGCAATGGGCGTCGTGCAAATATGCCCAACTCTGACAGACGGCGTAGAACTGTTCGTGAGGACATTGAGAGGAGCTGTGCAACATGCTCCAGTGTTCGGGATGTGATTGTTCGATCCCGCCAGATTCACACGCACAAGCCGTTTGTACTCGCGGCCTGTGGTATGGCGCGTGCGAGTTGCGATCTACAACACTCCTGCATTCTTCAAAACCTGTGGACGCGAGCGACCGTATCTCTTCGGAAGTACTAAACTAGTAGCTCTCCACCTTCTGTCTTCCCAACCTGTGGGCCGAGGGCGATCATATCTCCTCAGAGGTCTGGAACCAATAGCTCACCACCTCCTGTTCACAACCTGTGGGCCTCGGATGACCGTTTCTCTTCGGAGGCCTGGAACCAGTAGCTTATATTCCTTTCACTTCACCTTGCCTCTCAGAACCGAGCTTGCCCACTGTGTTGCTGAGGCTGACACTCAAATAGGACTGTTATAACCAGAAAATTTGACCACTACTAAACTGAAAAACGACCAGTTTATTACTGAAAAGCGTTCAAACAGAAATAATTCTAGCAAATTTAAACATAATAAAGCATATCGCATCTTATTTAAGATTCAATATCAACTTAGATCTTTACCTGGTATATAATAATAATAATAAACAACAATAATAACCACACTTAAAATTTGAGGAAGTTACTTATGTACTGCAGTAATTAATAAAAATATGATTTCTCTGTAGTCTGTTCGTTAGTAGTAAACATATAATATACAGCAGTATCAAATCCAAAGGGGGGGAAAAACCTTGTACACACAAAAAAAACGAAGAACATCTCTTGTTCCTTTGTTAATACTATCTCTGCTTCTAAGTAGTGCTCCCACCTCTTGGCAATGTCTACTATCACAAACAAGCCCAATGGACATTGAAACTGAGTTTTAAAATGTTTAACCATCTGCAATTCCTCATTTAAAATTCTGTTTCATTATGATTTTGCAATGAGGTAGCAATATTCTCTCAACTTACCATAAACTACATACAGTCAATTGGGGTACCTTTGCGCACCTACTGTATGTATGTAAGTTTATATACATATAACGCAAAATTGCTCCGCCAATGGGGTAACTTTCGGCATTATGATTTCTGAACTCATGACTTGTGTATTCTGCTCGTACAGGTATGACAAACATCGGCCACTGACTTTAATTAAAAATTGTATTCAAAATAAAGAGTCCCTGACAGGAAAGCTGCTGAATTTAAAAAAATCGAAATGTCTTCAAAAGTCAAATAGAAGTTTACACCTTCGAGGAAAAAGTTTATGGATTGTAACAAACAAAAGCAATGCAGAGTATTTGAAATATATTACAGTAGCTTTGTAATCGCAATCGCAACTAAATAAAACGAACAACACCCTTTAGTTCTTTAAAGTCAGAAAATAAAACAAAAGACAAACAACTTGAGAAACTACAATACATTGTACGTTGGAAATGAAACTCAATATGAATCTGAATTAATTTATGACCTTTTGGAATCTGGCTTATGCCGGAATTGTGTACTTACAGGACTGGGAAGGTATTGACCAGGACCTTTCTTAAGGTACTATCGCAGCACTGGAAGGAACTGAGGAATCATGAAACTCAAGCTCAAAGCAACTTTAGCACCTGTTCTCTTTCACAGCTGAAATGTGAGATAAATTATTAGTGGAGACACATACAGCCCTAACAAAGCATGTTGCATTTACATTTCATTCAGTATGCACGGAAAAATACAGATACTGTGAGCCATTGGAAAAATAATGACGAATTACGACGAAAGGACTAAACAAATATTTGCAGGGTACGAGCTTCGCATGTTCTTCCAAACCAAATTACATTATTGAAATCACACGATGTTTCTGATACTGTAAACCTGCTTTAGTAAAAATAAATGTTATATTTTGCTATTTGTAATCATATAAACAAACAACAAATAACAATAAAAAAATACACAGACAAAATTCCAATATTTACAATTGACAGAGTTATTTGTAGGGAAATTAATAACAATAGATATCAGTATTCAGTGAACTCCACGCCCTACACTGACACAAACACTCAGACTTGTATCTTGCACGAAACAACAACAACTTGTCAAATCTTGATGTGCTAGTTTTTCCAAAAGTTCCCCCGGACTCAAAAGCGCCGAAGTTCATAAGAATTTCATATGGTGGGAGACGGACAGATGGCGCGGGAGGACAGATGGCGCATCACGTGATTAAGTGAAGAAGGAGTAGTCCGTTTTCGCCAATCTTTCACAGTTTAACAGAAGACATGATAGGAGAGACAAGCAGAGTTGTGTTCCCGGTAGATTCGAAATTGAAAGTAGACCACTTCTTTAAACTTATAAGGATTATAAATTAACTGAAATATTTTTATCATCGTTATTTCGTACACATCATAGAACTCATTTTGGTAGAAATTAAGACAGGTTTAAAGCCATTTTCCAAAAGCTTGCCATCTATACTTCTGTAGTAGTTGCTAATATTTAAGCCAGTACTGCCATCTGGTTAGGTATCTGGAAAAACATTCATCTCGACGCAGAGGGGTAAGA
>JAGDQP010070526.1:0-10743 GCA_022664845.1 Lepisma saccharinum
ATCCAAGTTTTATGCTGACAAATTAAGTATATTTTGGACATGAATCAGTTGTTTATTTTTGGATTAAGTGAGGCAAATAGTTCCAAGATTCCTTCAGTATGAATGTTAATAGCCTTATATTCAAATTTCATAAATATAAGAAACCTTTTATCAAACGCTATCACTGAGAAATTTCCCGTTCGATTATTAGCTGAAGTAGTGATTCAGGTACTAGGTACAGCAAAAAAATACCTAGTTACAAGTACTAGTTACTGCAACTGAAATGTACCTAGGTACATGCTTTAGGTACGTGTTTTGTACCTAGGTACTACCCAGCACTGGCCAGGACATGCAATTAATGTTACACCACAAACAGTCCAAAATTAATTGAAAAAATTGGGATTAATAAAATATTTTGTAGATATGAAAGCAAAAGCAGAAACGCTTTTTGTCCTAAGGAATGAACTTTTCTGAATTTGCATAACTATGTATTTACATACTGTGGTAATCGAAATAACCTTAATTCTCAAGTTAACTTTCAACCTTTTATTTCTCTTAATTTATATCTGACGATTGTAATACATTTGATGTTCTCATTTGTTTCTGCAATAAAATTTATTATTATTACTTAATTTCCATTGTAACTTTGATTACTTCGTTAAGAAGTGTATGAAGTTGTAAATACACAGTTGTTAAATGTAACCATAATTAAAGTTAACATTCACAAAATATTTTTTTTTTCTATAACTTATTCCGATATGACATATTAACTTCTCCTTTTTCTAAGGTTGAGTGGGGAGACCTTAAAAGTATTTTGTAGAGGGGGGCGGGGAGATTTCTAGATCCGACCCTGGTGTAGATAGTAGGAAGACTTCGGCAGAGCCTTACTAAAGATAAAAAACTGGCATGACTCTCTTCTGTGTGATTCTGTCGTTTATCATGTTGCGATATAATTTTCGGAAAATAAATTTGTCCGAGTTGCATACTACCCTATTATTTAAATGCTAAAAATGAAGGGGAAAAATATTAAAACTCTGCAGGCCAGATGACCGATATCCAGACGACACTGTGCCCTGTTTTTCCTTCCCGTAATCTGGTTACTCTAAAAGTCCCGTGCGATACTGAAGAGCTTGTAAAAAGAAAACCATGCACCGTCACAGAGTATAGAAAGAAGTCTATATATAACTAATCTTTACCGCGTTCCAACCCCCCACCCACTCAAGGAATTTCCTACAGCCTGCCTACCTTCGGAAACAGTAAATAGAAATACCAGGGCAAGCGGAAATATAATATACTGTGTTGTGTGTCACCCACTCCAAGCCCGTCTTCTGTTCTACATTTTTAGCATTGAGAATGGCTGGTCAGTCAAACACAAGTCACCCTTCTTTTTCTAACTGTGTGGTCGTGATCTTCGCTTTCCCCTACTCGTCTTTGTGCTGACATCATCTGTTTTGGTTTTCTTTCGTAAGCAATAAAATACTCCCACCAGTTTCTCTACAGGCACTGAACGGCTGAATCACTTACAAAGAGCTCGCAGTTTGAAACTCTACAACTCAACCTCAGTTTTTGTCAAGACAGCGAGATAACTAACTGAGACACATCTCAAATTTTGGTGGAAAAGAATCTAAGTTGTTTCAATTGTAAGACAAATAAAACTCTTTTTAGCACAATCAGACTACTTTTCTCTTTCATGTAAGACCACCCATTGCACGTTTGATCTTTTCTTTATACTGTATTTATGCAGATACGTCGCATCGGTATATTCAGTGAATCCTCATGCGTCATCTAGCGGCGACCCTGCGAAACAGAACTTAGGCTTTTTAAAAAAAATTTATTTTCTTTATATACTAATATAGGCATAAATTTTGGGTAAGTTGTTGCTTAATGTTATACATATTATGGCGTGAAATTACACTTCTTAAATTTAAGTAGTTGCAACTATGAAAACAGTTTTTATCATTGCTTCTTATGGCTTGTGTTCCCCTTAAACACTATGTGCATAATGAAAAATTCATGAACTCGATAGCCGGAATGTTTAACAAACTATTACAGGGAGCGGACATACTTGATTTATGGGGCAAGGGTATAATTGTTCCACTCTATAAAAAGAAAGGTAATGCTCAGGACCCTAACAATTACAGAGGAATAACACTGTTACCGGTTTTAATCAAAATTTACACGAAAACACTGGCCACAGCGATGGAACAATAGGAAAACTATCACATTTAAATATTTCCACTTCAAGCAGGGTTCCGGAAAGGCTACAGTGCTACGGATAATTCAGCTGCTTTGTGTATTTCGAGAAATGCCTTATTGTATAAACTAAGAATATACGGGATGTCGATACAAACACTCCAAAGACTCGAAAAAAGAAAAACTCTACACCAGGGTTGATTTTTGTGTAAGAAGCGGGCAAAACAAAATATCTGAACCAATACCATCTTATATAGACGTAAGACAGGGATGCCAACTTTCTCCCATACTTTTTAATTTATTTATCGATGATGTAGTGGAAATGCTAAACGAAACCGATAGTCACCCCCTTCACGTAGGGCAAACACCATTCCCAGTACTGTTGTATGCGGACGATTTGTCAATCTTGTCACAAACAGTAATCGGATTACAGAGAGCATTAAATGCATTAGAAACTTACTGTATACAATGGAAACTGAAAGTAAATGTGAGTAAAACCAAGGTAGTCGTATTCAAAAAGGGACTCAAACTGGCAAAAGACGAGCGATGGTTATATCAGGGGAGGAAACTAGAAATAGTAAAAACTTTTAAATACTTGGGAGTGAATTTATCATACAATGGGACTTGGGTCGACCATCAAAGAAGAGTGGCAGCTATAACTGAAAAAGGCCTATTCTCAGCACGCAAAGCCTTGAACAGACACAACAACATTCCGTTTAAATTGGCCACACATACTTTCAGTACATTACTGCAGCCAATACTTCTGCACGGGTGTGAAGTCTGGAACACCAGCTCTGTTGCTAACGTAATTAATAAAGCAGGAACAAAGTTCATAAAACGAATACTGGGGGTAGCGCAATCCGTACCTAATAGTGCGGTCTTGCTAGAAACAGGGAGGTATCCCGTAAGCTCAGTTATAAAAATACGTGTTTTAAAATATTGGCTGAATTTGTGCGAAATAAAATATAGGATGGAAATTCAAAAACGGTGTCTTGATTTCCAAATGAAACAGAGAAGCACTAACTCGTGGATCACAGGAGTATGGGACTCTTGCAGAAAATAAATATGCTCGAATTGAAGGAGGTAAGAAACGGAAAGTCAAAAGACATATTTAAAATCAATCAAGAAAAAATAGCATCGACCACAATTGGAAACCTGAAAACCGATTGCGTTACGAAACGGTCTGTGGCAACGTACGTGAAAATTAAAAACAAATGTTGGGGCAGAAAAATACCTTGAGTTAGGAAGGGGACAAAGACGCGCCATAGCAATGTTTCGCATGGGTTGGTATAAATAGAAAAGCGTGAAAGATGAATGCGGGAACTATTTGTGCAGTCTGTGTGGAGCAATCGAAAATGAAAAGCATATTTTATTTTATTGTGAGGAACTACACGAACAACGTGGTTGGTGGTGGAAAGGGGATAACATACATGAGAAAAACACAGAATTAGACGAAATACTAAATGAGACCGACATACAAAAGTTAATAGACCTCGCCAGATTTCTGCAGGTTTTCTTCTTCAGAGAAGAAGCTTTAAAAAATGTTGATAACAACCATTCATCCTCTACCCAACAATAAGAAAGTAAACAAAAAAAAGAAATGCATTGTTTGCACTAATAGTATGTCCATGTATTTGTATTTAACTTACTTTGTAGAAAGTTTTGGTACTTGTCACAATTTTGTAGAAATGTATTATGGGCCATAGGCCTTCAATGCAAATAAATAAACTATAAAGTGTCGTAAACAGGGTCATAATAAAGAAAAGCAGAAGACAACCGAGAATCACCGAAGAAAGCGACGAACGTCACGATTGGAGGGACCACATCTTAAGGAAGATAAAGGGGACAGTATAAAAGAGGGACCCCAACAACATAAAGTATCACACTGCTCTAAGAGTGGTCGCCAGCTCTCCTCTTAACCCGTTCTCACCTGCACTGGGGTGGAACACCAACCTACTCGAGACCTGTACTGGGGTCGGAGTATCCTCCTAACCTGTTCCCGTCTGCACTGGGACGGAACGACTTAACCGTCTTGATCTGCCACGGGATCAGGCATCCTTACACACTCACTTGCACTGGAGTGGTGTGTTATCCAATATTATCCTGTTCTCATCTGCACTGGGACATAACAATCACCCACCTTGATCTGCATTGGGATCAGGAATCCTTTTACACACTCATCTGCACTGGAGTGGTGTGGCACCTTTCCAAGACCTCTTATTGCTAGGCACATCTCTTAAAAATAAAGATCTGATAACTTATATTATAAACTCACTCCGAAGTTTGTAAATTACTCTTGACCCGGCGGTCTTTTTAGTAACTTTGTATTAGTACATAGATTTTGCAATAAAATAGGTGAAGGGCAAAAACTCCACATCCCAAGTATTATTGGCTCTACCTGGACCACTTGTATACCTAATAGTACATTATACCAGCATTATCGACGCCAGCTTATGCGTACGCAAGCCATATTACATAAGCAACAGGCACAAAGAAAATGAGAATATTACGATACAGATACCGGACTACAATACTACAAATACTGGACTTTTAGAAGAAGTCCAATCCCAGGTTCAAGTTCGTGGGGTTTATTGTTCAGATCGGTTTGGAACACATACTACTCGAAACTATAGACTCCGTCCGTAGAAGCGCAGCTGTTCGTTTCGGTCGTTCGTAACAATTAATATTGATGATATTCACAGTTCTCTAATAGTAGTAATAGTGTTGGTCTTTCCGCGTTGTCTTTATCTCTTTGTACATTAAATAAAGCATTCGCAATTGCTAATTAATGCCACAAAAATTTGTGTTGTTTTGAATATGAACACTATTTTTTGCCGTTGGTAGAGAACAAAAATTGAATGTTCCGACGTAGATAGGAAAAAGTAAAAATATAGTATATACTAAAAAAATAAAGTATATATATATATATATATATATATATATATGGTAGCTTGGGGATTCGAACACATGCACATGGACATCAAAAGTAGGATAACCACATGATTAAAACCCCTCGGCCACGGGAGCTACGCTAAGCAGTCTTCAGTTCAGGGAAGTTCAGTTTCTGTACCGCTGCCATTAGAGCAATTTTATGCAGCTTTTTTCTTTTCGCATTCCACAGAAGTTGAAAATGCAGAGTTCATTTTTATATTAGACAACTTCAGTTACTAAGCCCTTCCAGAAAATATATATGATACACTTTCCGTGGTATCATTCGGTGTTTTCTCCGAGTCAGTCGTATTAAAATATCGGGCTATATGAAGGCTACAGAAATATAGAAAAATAAAAACGAGACTTATTGACTGGACTGAAGAAGAGAAAGGGGATTTCTGCTTCCGTCGAATCAAAGCCACATTACTCTCACATCTGCAGTGTCTCGAGTATCATATTATTTAGTAAATTGAACAATTTTGGGATTGGTTCCTAAAACTTTTTATCGATGACTGAGAAAGTAATGTCTTAAATGCGGACTTACCGTTCCAATATATGTCCAGCGCTATTTATCGCATGATTCCTTACAGTGACCTATAGACAAGTAATAAAGATTTTACTTTTCACGAGTTCAGATGTAGAAGGCAAATAATGTTTTACAGTTTGGAAATAGAGCCACAGTAGATTTAGGATTTAAACGTACTAGTCTTTGGGTTGAAAGCTTAGCACGCTTACAACCACTCCAACTTAACGCTCACTTCAGTCTCTGTTTTCTTAAATAGCTATTATTGCCTTCTATTAAGTAGGTTCCTATATCCATCCTATTTTGATTCAATATGGGTGTTCTTGCCCAAGTCCTCCAAAAACATGCATTACTATTTAAACTAATAGCATGGCTGCGTTTGTGTAAAGAAAACTGGACACAGACCGTCTTAGATCCTGACCAACACTCCAGCGCTATCTAACGGGGAACAATTTGTAAGTTACTTGTCACAAAGTAGTTGCAAGTTAACGCGTCTACACCATGCCTCATCGAAATGAAGCTACACGTGTTTCAGTGATTGCATTGGTAGAAACAGCAAATTTCTCAGCTTCTGTTGCTGGCGCTCGTTATGAGGTACCCCCGGAAACAGCAAGAAGATGAGTTGGACAGTATAGGGAGTCAGGAAATAAGGCGGCGGCCTGGAACTGGAAAGTTGCGTGTGTCAACATGAGAACAGAAAGTCGAAATTTTAGAACAAACACGGTCTCACGGCAAAAATCTAGAGTGAACCCTTGTAATTTCGAAACGGCTTAAGGGAGTTTTTTTTTGGGGGGGGGGGCACCCGCCTTCCACCCCCTGTCTCTCTGCATTCTTTGCACAAAATAGGTTGTGTACTTTCGGGGACGTACATTATGAGCAGTTGTTCGCTCTCCCCATTGTGGGACAGGCTGTCCCTAAAGATCCCTGGATTGCCGGAATTCCGGCATTCCAAGAAGCTCCTATGTTCCTTCAGGTGTTGCGGGACGGACTTTTGACCAGGCATCCAAGGTTCTCTTGGTCTTTAGTTTATGTTTGAACATTTGCTTGGGGGGGGGGGTCCCTATCTAACAAATGTGCAATTTTATTATAGAAACATTGATACATAACATTTAGGACAAACACATGGACAACACACGGACTTCACAATGACAACACAAACATGGACTTCATTCGGCATCTTCTTCTTTTGCTGCCCCAGCAAAGAGTTAAGAGAGGAATTTTAGGATCGGACTGCGCGTGGGAATGTGGTTTCGCCCACAAAGTTTTTTTCCGCTTCTCCTTCGTAGTCGTCTTATTTACTGTTATCTTCATCTTCCTCACTCACCATAGGGTTTAGGTTGTTTTCACTTGGCACACTTTCACTCTCACTTCATTTACACTTGTATTCCTTGAGGGATTGGCAGACCATAGCCGTAGAAATGATGTTCTCCTACAAAGTTTGTATGCATCTACTTTTGTTCTCCTTACTAGGTTTCCCTCCATTCCACCTCTTCTGATTTCCCTCTCCATCATTCACTCATTTGGTCACACATACACTAGGCTGTTTTGCTGTACGCTTCCATTCCGGGTTCCGGAAGCTAAGTATTGTTTGGTTGTTAAATATTTTAATTATTATATATTATACTATTTCACTATACTTTCCCGCCACCACATTTATTCAACACGCACACGATGAGCGTCTCTTGTGCCGAAGTTCCTGAACAAGGCACTCTAATTTGCCACTGGCTTCCAGCGACCAATTATTCTTTTTATTCGCTGATAATCATGTTCTAATTAGTTGTTCTGTATAGTTTTATTTAGGCCACTTTTCGGTTGTTTTTAACTTATCTGGATGGTTATTTGTCCACGTTTAGATACATAATGTTCGTTCCAGATGCTTGCTCGGCACCCGCGCGACGCCGCACGCACACGACACGCTCACGCCTCACGAAACCCGTAATCGTTAATCTTCTATATTAAGTTTATTTATCCTTATATCTATGTCATCCTTCCCCTCATAAATTTCTCTTTGTTGTACCTTGAGATTTTTGATGTCAGCTTCTGAAGTATCAAGGCGAGTTCCGGTGTTCGCAGGACCTCTGCCGTGTTTACATCCCTTATTCTATTTCTTAGATCCAATACCAAATTTTCAGTTTCGGTACATCTTAGTACTATATGTTCTGGTGTAGCTATTGTACTGCAGGTATGACAGATTATCTTCAACAAGTTTAAGTTCTCTTAGTTTATGGCGGTATGGGCCGTGTCCCGTGAGGTAATGTATCATTCCTCCACTGGCTTCCAGTTGCACTTCCAATCTTCCAGCCACTTCCGGAAAGATGCCATAGAGTCTTCTTGCTTTCGGGCTGTTTTCCCAAAATGCCATGCACGGACTATTTCCCTTGTTAGTTCTTATTTATTGTTGATTTCCGTACGTATGATTTCTCTTATTTTGTCGTTTTTTTTTCAGCCAGTACATGGCTCCGTGTTGTTTAATTTGAAGATACATTGGCAGGGTTGCGGTCGCTACCTGGAGTGTTTCCACCGGAGTGATTCGATAGGTTCCAGTTAGCGTTACTAGCAATTGCCTTTGGGCTCTGTTCACTATTTGAGATTGTTTTATATCGTCCATCCGGTAGCTCCAGACACTAGCGGCGTAACACATTACTGCTCTAATCACTTGGTCGTGGTACAACCTTATAATTTTTGTTGGTATTTTTAGCTCATTTGTAGCAATAGTTACAAGTTTATGGCTAATTTCAATTGCTTTATTCGTTAGATTTGTTGTATGTTCCCTAAAATTTAGTTTTTCATCTAGTATAAGGCCTAAATATTTATAATGTTCTTCTCTTTTTATTGATTTGTTATTAATTTTAATTAAGGGGCCCCTGTTAAAGTTTAGCTTTCATTTAAATAATACATACTTTGTTTTTTCTGCTGAGATAGTCAATTTGTTATTGCTGCACCACGTTACCATTTCGTTGACGATTGTATTAGCTTTTTGTTCCAGATTAGTTCTACTACTACCTTTTAGTACTACCGCCAGATCGTCCGCATACCCTACCACAGTTTCCACCTCTTGCAGTCTATTTAGCATCTCCAGACATGGCTGGAATGTTATGTCCCAGAATATGGGTCCCAGGACCGACCCCTGGGGACCCCCCTCCCCTTCCCCCTTGTGGACGCCTTTCACACAACGCCATCAGCCGTGTTGACTTCAATTTTTCTATTTATGAAATAGTTATTAACAAGTTCTCATATGTCTGGATATATCCTGAGATTTTTTAGTTCTTCTAATAGAGCAGGCCACCAGAGGTTATCGAATTCTCCTGATATATCGAAGAAGATACCCATTATATACTTGCAGTCTTCAGTCCGTATTTGCTTTATCTTCTCACATAGCTGGTTGATTACGTCCCCCGTCGATTTGCCCTTTCGAAACCCAAATTGTAGTTTGCAATCTTCTAGATTTTTTCTTTTTTCGTTAATTCTCTTTACTATAATTTTTTCAAAATTTTTGCCAACAACGTTTGAAAGACAAATCGGACAGTAGGACTTCGGGTTTGTCTTATCTTTATCTTCTCCTTTCAGTAGGATGACTAATTTTGCTTTCTTCCACATGCTTGGAAAGACTACTTGTTTAAAACATTCGCCGAATAACCGTGATAAATATGGTATCCACAGTTCCTTGTTTTGTTTATAAATTTCATTTTTAATCCCGTCTGGATTTACCGTTTTTCAGACTTTTGATTGCTGTTTCTACTTCTTCGTTTCTTACTGTTAAGTCTTCATTGTTTATTTCAAGTTTACGGTGTATGTTTTTGCATTCTCCCTGATTATTGTGTTTTGTTCATTATCTTCATCTTCAATATCATCTGGAAATAGCTTTTTATATAATAATTCAATGGTATCTTTCCATCCTTTGGTGTACTCATTATTGTCATTCTTTAACCTATTGTAAGCACTTCTGGTTTTTATTTTCTTCATTATTAATTTATATGGTTTACGCCACGGATACAGACTAAGATTTTCTTCGACGAATTTTCCCCATGTTCTTTTTCTATATTCAAACAATTCTTTTTCAAATGTTTCCTTGGCTTCCCTATATTTTCTGAGTCTACCTGCCTGAGCTCGTGATTTCCAGCTGATCTGTAACATTTTCTTGCTGTTCTCATCTTTCGTTTTAGTCTTTCCATGCATTCGGTCCATTGAACATCTTTCTTCTTTTTCTTCTTTTTATGTATAGGTATTGATTCCTTGATTGCTCTAATTTGGGCCTTCTCCAGATTCTCTGTCAGTTCGTTTAGATTACAGTTGTTATTTATTTGAGACAATTTCAGAATTCTTGAGAATTTTTCCAGTTTATTTTCTTAATCTGATATTTCATTGTTTCATCTTCTTCGTTTTTTTCTTCAGTGGTTTGTTGATTGTAGTTTATATTGTAAATAAATATTTATTTATTAGACATTGTTACGTCAATATTTGATTCCGCACCGGCCCAGCCCCTGAAAGTTGGTGGTTGGCCGTCCCTATTTATCACATTTAAGTTGTGTTGTTGTATTAGAACCTCGAACTGCTCTCCATTTTCGTCCATTCTGGGGCAGTTCCAGAGCGGAGATTTCGAATTTAAGTCCCCCAAGATTAAAGGAGTACGAAGATATCTTGGATAGAGGTACTGGAGGTAAAGACTCACCTCATTTTGTGTATCACCATATGGCGGTCATCTTGAAGTCCGCCATCTTGGATTCAGGTCAAAATTTTCAAATAGGAAGAGGGTCATGTGACATACCGTTTTTGGGTAGCGTTTCATCACAAACATAAATCTGATATCATTTTCAAGATACCTGTAATTATGTAAGAGTTATTTCGTGTGAAAAACGAAATGTTTCGATTTAATGCTGTTATTTTGTCTATTGTACTTACGGACCACGGATTTGTAAGAATTTTGGAAATCTCTTACTTAAATCACTTCTTTGAAACAACTGCTAGAGAAAGTTAAATCTTTATTTCGCTATAGACTACACATATGTTTTCATCAAGATGATTCATATAATATTCTGAGGAAAGAAGTAAAATTATAAGATAACTTGGAAGAAATTCAAATATCCCTTACATAGGAGCTTTATGGTAAGTTTTCAGTC
>JAGDQP010070527.1:0-10743 GCA_022664845.1 Lepisma saccharinum
TTTTTTTTTTTAATTGTATTTTAAACGTAAAAAACTGAATGCTATTTACCGTGCATTAGTAGCTTAAGTATTAAACTGTATGGCATACGTCGGATTCCCTTAGTCACACCAGGCAAATTCCGGGATGGATACTAACTAGGCCGTGGTTGGCTGCGTTCCAACATCCTCTCCCCCCACCCTATCCCTGCCTGAGCCTGAGATGCCTAAATGTCATTAATAAATTCAAATTCAAACATACGTAGGAAAAATTGGAAGTGAAAAGGACGTTTTATTCATGTTTCAAAATACTTGTTCACATAATTTTTCACATCGAGAAATATGTCGAATTTTCTTTATAAGTTAATGTTATCATCATCGTATAATAATAATAATATGACACAGACGACGACGACACTGCGTGTCAACATACTCTAAATAAACTAACAGCATAACATTTGGTTCTGTCAATCGAGCCCTGAGGTTTATATAAGGTCTAAAGGTTAATTATACTACGTTAAAACCAAGTTTGGAAAAAGTCCTTGGAGTCCCTTGGACATATTTTACCGTACTGAATTTAATTTTTAAGGTCTTTAGGCCTTTTTGGCTCAGGTTGACGTTGGCCGTCTATGAACCCGAGGAAACTCGATTGGATTGGGTGAAATATTGTTCTGTTTCTTTGTACAACGTTTTCAGTTAGATTTTTTCAATAGGCCCCCGGTTGTCCGAGAGGTGAACATGCTTGCTTTCTGTGCACGTTGTCACGGTTCAAGTTCCGGTGGGGTTTATTGAGTGGAGTAGTTTGAAGTCCACTGTCCTAGGCACTGTAGATCCCTTTCTTTGAAGCTCAGAGCTCTTTTAGAACTTTAATAACAATTGAATCAATCTATTCAGTCTTAAATAATGCTAATAATTATTTTTATATTTATAGGAATTGGATCTTAAAATAGTACTAATAAAGTAGAATTGAATTAAATTTATTTTAGGCCTTTAGGCCACTATGGCTCAGGCCGTATGGATGATGATAGGATGAATTGGTGGAATGAAGAAAGTGGGAGGAAACGGGAGCACCCCGAGAAAACCCACGCACACGGTGTTTGTCCACCACAAAGCCCACATGGCATGAGCAGGGAAAGTAGAATTGAATTGAATTTGATTTATGGCCTTTAGGCATCTAATAATAAAGTAGAAGCATTACATATTTAAACATGCAGAGAATCACACTAATCCTTGATTTATTTTTGATCTTAGTTTCAGGGAGATACAGGAATTCGATTACAGTATACGCATTGTAGGCTTTGGAGTTTAGAAAGAAATTGTGGAGTATCTCTTCCTGAAAGCTGTGATCCGAATGCGTTGACGGAACCAGAGGCCTTGACGTTGGTGTTAGAACTTGCAAGGTATTGCATTAACATCGATATTGTTCAGTGATAAAAATCATTTGATTGCAGTGAATTAAGCACTAAGTCTTTCATTGTGCTAGTGTGAAAGAGTACAGTGGAAGAGTAATGTTTATAGTAAGGATAAGTCACTATGCCGGATACCTATATTCTATGTAGTTTTTCTGTTCTATTTGATAACTAATAACATAAAACGCGACATAATTAACTATATAAGATTAGTTGTTCTTAATGTGTTTTTCGCTTTAGTCCTCTGTAGTGATTTGTCACGTAAAAAAATCGTTGTCAATAAGCTTCGCAATTTATTTTACTATTTTATCAGGAGAAATAAACACTAAGACACTTATAAAGATTAACTACTGTGAGAAAAATAGGGAAAGAAAATGGTGGAGTTAGAGAAATAAGAAGATAACTAAATCTGTTTACGAAGCCATCATAATTTAAATATACATACTATATATAGAAGTAGCCTCCTTTGCAAAAATGGCTGTATTTAATATGTAAGATTACTCTGGGTCTCGCTGCTTTGAGTACCGTTGATATTGTACATTCTTTAAAGCAAGTGTCTATAAGACGTGTTGTTATTGCATATATTACAAATGTTACAGAATTGGTTTCCACAGAAAGATAGTAATAAATAACTTATTAGGTACTGTATGTTCAAATGGTGCCAGGTATTTTGATATTAATATGTCTGTAAAAAGATTCATGTGAACCGATTTCTGTAGTATTGGTAATACATAATAATGTCCTACTTTCTAATATTAAAACATCAGACAAAAGCACAGAAACAAGAAAACTAGAAAAACTTCAGTTGTATGCATTTCAAACCTTGTGTGTTTTCTATTATGGAAGGTGGAAAACAAATAAGTAAAATACTAATAAATCTACCCCTCAGTTTTTGCTTCGCTGCTTTTCTTGCGAACTAGCTTATTTACTGTCAAAGAACGAACTGTATCCCTGAGGGCTCCTCAACCAGTTCCTCTTGTAAGTGCTGCTGTGTGGAAATGAAGACTACGATGGTGGTGAATTTAAATTTCACTAACGAATTTCTTCGAATTTCAGCGATAACAATAAGTCCAGTTTTAAAAGAGAAAGTTTAGTAGTCCTCTTTGCTATTTGTTCGTTTTACTGGGAAATTTGATCTGAGATCAGGATGGCCATTGTTCCTCCTAAATGGTGTTAGGAGACCAAGAGAAGTTTGTGAAAGGAAGGACATCTGTGGGTAAATGATAACCGCCAACTTTAAACCGCCTAATCTGAGATTTTTTTTTTAAAAAAAGTAAAGTATTCCCTGTTCAATGCGCACGCACCATGAACGGCGCATGGGGAATATGAAGACAACACTCCGCATATTCTTCCCCTACGGCACGAAGTGAGGTGAGCGTGTCAGCGACTTGTCACGGTCGACTGCGTTTAGCTTTCAACGCACCCATGAGTACCAAAAACGCTCTGGTATTCAATTCTATGGGAAGCTGAGTGCACCTCAGAACACCAGGCATGGGAGCACTGAAGAAAAAGTCTCCTCGCATCCTAGTCAGCAAAATAATAATAAATGTTATATTATTAAAATCCTTTAAGGGACGAAGTCTTTAGTTTTGAAACAAAAAATAAAATAACATAATTCTTTAACGTAAACAGAAATAGAACGTATTTTTAAAATGTAAGAAACGTTTGCAATTTTGTGGATTCATTTTCTTCACAATGAACATAAACATTTTATTTATTCCTTTTCCAGATAACCTGATTTTTAGCCAAACTAACATCAACTATTCTAATCTCGAACATACACGAAATTCGAAGTTGAACTCTGAGGTTACCAGTCCAGTACAGAGTAGCTGCCAAGGTTTCTTAAAATATTTTAGTTTCTTTTCTCAGATCGAACAGAGAAAACAAAATTTCTTGACTTGGTACTGTTTGAGTTCGCGAATTTAAGCAAAGGACATACTTTTAACCAACTTTTCCTCCTACAACTCCTGATCAAAGTACCGGAATACAAGGACTTGAATCATGCAAATATTTTTTTCTTGTTTTATCCTTCCCTTTATTTACCACTCAAGATGGGAGATTCAGAATTCATTAAATTCATGTGATTGCTAATGTATATTTCCTCTATAAAATCTTTGTGCATATTGTCTTAACTAATATCGTTCGACTTCAGTAACAGCAACGTAATAAACCAGTTATTTTAAAACAACCATAAACATTGATTGTAGACATAGAATTCGCGGTAGTACCATTAATATTTTATTTTTTGAAGTTTGAAACTGAATTTGTTGATGAAATTACTAATGTGTTTTTTTTCTTCTATTCTTTAAAATCTAGGTTTGATGAAATCCTAAAGAAAAGCTTTGATCAGCTAGAGTCGTGCATTTTGGTTAATTATTTATTCCAACTCTGGTAAGACATTTAAATAATATACACAATTTTACAGCATGCTTTGTCCTTTAGCAACAAGATAGAACATACTAGTTTGACATGAATAGATTGCTTGTCCTATGTCAGTTCCTCTCTGCTGCCATGGTAACTAACTACCATTGTCCTAACAAATGGCGTAGCCACAGTTAAAATTTTGCGAGAATATCTGTAAATGAAAATAAGGATTTGAATGCCGCTCAACCTTTGTTAGCACTGAACGTAAGAGTATGTAATATTCTGCGTACGTGGTGTATACAATATGCTCCATTTGATGCAGAGTAACTACTGTTTAATTACGAACTATCTCAAGTTTCGAAACTAACACTAGTTTCTTTATCGAGAGGGAATCGTCAGTATTTAATTAGGAAGCAGTGTAACAAAATAAAATGGAAATGATAGAAGACCTGCAATCCGACGTTAATTCATGTTCTTCTGTGCTACTTCAAAAATGGCAGATTTTAGTGGAGAAATGGTGAACCGGTTTTTATAAACTAGGATATCGCGACTTCTTCTTCTTTTTTTTTTTATTGTTCGGGAAGCCTGCTCCGTGACTCACTGCCTTGATATTTGATATCTTACGTTGTTCAGTTATTAAATACACATTATTTGAATCTACAATCAGCGTCCTTATTAAAATTTTAAACAATATTGTCTCTTGCCAGGTTGTTCGTAGCGTCACTCAAACCTTCTGATAAGGATGTTGGGGCACACGTTTATGACATATAGGACGAGCACTGAGTTCCTACTTCCTCGTATAAAAGGATTCGAGAAGACGAAGTAATCACTCTGAGATAAAACATTGTATCAGACGTTTCATCCTTATCCTTGTGGGGCCCGCTCTTCCTTATTGTTGTCAAATTCCAAAACTCCTAATTTCTATCGGAAAAAAAGCATAATAGGAAGAAATATTGCTGGGCTACTAACGAGAAATCTTCGCTAGATAGTATTAGTAACCTCTAGAAGAGAATTTTAGATCGTGTGCTCATGTCAGAGCCGAGTATGAGGGGGCTATCAAATGAAAACGGATCATGCTAAAAAGTTCCATTGAACATTTATTACCTCCAAAGTTATTTCCAAATTTGTTAATACATTTATCTCACTGGGAGATAAGATGGTCAGTCTTATTCTTGAAGAAGTTTTAAGGCTGCCGACGGAACCATACCCAGTAACACAGTCCTTGTTCGATAAATCGCATAGACTGGAGTTTCATAACGGTCTGTTGGGGACCCGGGATAGTACACTGACAACTTCCACTTGCACACCAGTCGTTTGTTTATTGTGCTGGAAGTAAAGTTAAGGGATACGTGTGTTCGTCCAACATCAGAAATGGAGAAGAACAGAGAGATATGGTCACTGCAAGACGATGCTCACCCAGAACAGGCCCATCGGGTCATTATTCCTGATGTTATTGCTTGGGTGCACGGTTTTATCCGAGAAAACCGACGGATCACGCGTTTCCACATTTTTTGAAAGCTGAAGAGAGACATTCGCAGACATCGGTTTGCATCGGACGATGACGTGTGTGACTGCGTAAAGATGTGATTCCGTCGGCACCTCACAAGCTTCTTCAAGGATGAAATTGACCGTGTTATCTCCCAGTGAGATTATAGTTTTGGAGACTTACATTAAAACTACTATTGGTAAGTAGGAGATGCTTATTCTCCTTTCACTTTCCCGTAACCAGTCATGTCATAGGTTATGATGTAAATCATAACTGTGTCTTTGAACGGACTTGATGCAGCTTAATTGGATGAACTAAAAATGGTGACTGTTATTTTTTATCAATGTGTCCAGATAAGACTCGTTTCTTTATCTCCGTGCAAGGTTATGGAGTATTAAACGCACATTCCCTGATCGGTTGGGAATCGTCGCTATTAGTGAAGTTTTAGTATGTGTAAGATAAAAACAAGTGAGCGCTGCATTTTACTAACAATTGCGAAGACTTCGAGGTCCCTTGATAGCATTTCAGACACAAAAACATTCATTTTTATAAAATAGGGTGGCTACATTGACAACTGGGATGCTTACGGACGGGAATACCCACAATCCCTTTCAATTGTGTCGAATAATGTTTATGCCAAGTTTGATGCGGATAGATCAAATGTTATGAAACACCTCTTCTTTCTCTGTCTTTTCCCACCTACATGGGGGCGACGTTTCTGATGAGTCTTCTCCACAAAACCCTGAACTTCTTCCCCTGACAGACCTTTCTCCCCGAGATCCTTCTTAATGCTATCCATCCTTCTCCTCCTTGGCCTCCCTCTACCTCTCTTGCCCTCCATTTCCATTGCCATCACCCTTCTTACTACATAGTCATTTGTTCTCAATACATGTTCATACCACTGCAGACTTCTTTCTTACATCCCCATCAAGTCTGCAATCTCTCTTCCTCTTCCATTCATCGTCCCAACATGTAGTGAACCCACTCTGAGGCTCACGTGGACTAGCTTCTTTAACCGAGCCCGTCCTCGACCCGGTAGCCCTCGCTCATTTCTCACAGAAGCCGGGCGAAATCCCTGCGCGTCGCCTACGGGGTACGCCGTGGCATTTTCAGAGGCTTCATTTAGACGACCCATCATATGTGGTTTTGACACAGCTTTTAAGACCGGATACCCTTCCCGACGTCAACCCTCCTCCTTTTCCCGAGCTTGGGACTGGTACCAAGTTGGGCTGGATTGCCCCCTCCCCCAGTGGCTGAGTTAAATGTCATGAAACACCAATTTAAAAAATGGATTTAAACAAAAAGGTAAGCACTTCTTAGTGTCTTTTATTCTAAGCTTGTTGAAAGTGGTAAGAAGACGATGGTGGCTATAACATCTATAACCCACTGTACCAATTAAGACAGTTTCGGCAGCTCGTAGCTAGTCTAGCCTAGATCTTTCCAACGACACGTCATCCACCTCTCTGCATCTTGTAGTTCCTGATATTTATTTTTTGGACACGTACAAACTGAGCGGGATTAGAAGCTTCCTTTTTCTATTATTAGTTACACTATCAAGGAACTAAAATGACAGCATGGAACATTGATATTGTATATTTTTTCTAAATGTGAACACAAGTGTTATGTATTCAGGGTTAACTCAAAGTGATATTCCGCACGAGTTAGATGGAGGAGAAACATTTAAGGTAAAGTAGCTAATTCATGAGTATTAAACAGAGGAATGGGGTGGGAAGAAGGATGTCGAATAAGTTGGTAAGCATGTCTTTCCTACTGTTGAAGTAAAATAGGTAAATGTCCCATTCCCATACGTTGTAAAAAAAAAAAAGTGACTACATTTCATAGTGTCACAGTTATGACTTACTACAGTTTCCTGTAATTGGATCATTTATTTTTATTTTGATTGTGAAAAGTAATTAATGACGGTAATTACCGTTCGCGCGGAGGCAGCCCTATGACCCAAAAGTTCTTGAACATGGTGAACCGATGGTGGTTTGTCATTGCCTTCAGTCGGATGGAGATGATTATTTGAAGTGGATTCCGAACTACTAGTTCAGTGCTCGTTCGGAGATCGAACCTAAACCTATTGATTACTAGACGACGAGCGAAACCACTCGACCACCAGAAATACAGAAGGATAATTAGAAGAGAGAAAAATATAATTTTATTGCATAAACCTACTTTGCTGTATAAACCCAACTGTATAGTATAAAGTGATTGCACACACACACAAAAGAAAATCACTTCATTGTGGATTGTTACTACTTGTAAACCCAAGAGGGAAAATGAAAAATAATAATCCTAATTAGTAAAACTGATCACTTGAAATCACTCATGAATTGGTTCGGTTGGTACTAGATTTGTTAGGTCTTGTCCTACGTGTGCGACCAGTTGCGAACGAAGCGAAATTTGTAGCAGTACAGGCGAAGAAGCATCTGTAGTCGACTCGGGACAAGCGGTATGTAGTTATGTTTTCCTCCTAGCGAACTGCCAGTGACGAGAAAGATTGAAATAAAATATGTTGTTCACTTCGTGTTCGCTCGTAGTCGGTACGTAGAACGGTATAATAGGAAAACATTATTTGTTTCTTTCGCTTCGTTCGCAACTGATCGCCTACGGAGGACAACGCCTTAAAGTTTTACTTGGAATTCTAATGGAGTGAAAAATGTTAATCCAAGGTCAGGTCGCATGACTTTTTGTAGGTACGTAACAAGACACTGCAGTATACAAACCACTTGGACTAGATAACCTTGTAGAATGTCAGGGTCAAGTAGAGCACTTTGTCGCACGGGATTATGTCGCTTGAAGCTGTAATGGATGTATCCATTTCTGTATTAATACGTAAATACATACTATCACGTAAGTTAATTCCAAAACTGCTTGCTTGTTTTCCATTTCTTTGCAATGAGCTTACTTTGTACATTTTTGTTAAACAGAATATGAGAAACAAGCGCCAATGGAACTTTAAATTGTGACCGTTTTCTTTTATGAACCAGACTGGCCGTTATGACTTAAACACGTCATATCTTAGGGATGACGTCCTTCGGCAATCTTTTTCAGGGAACATGCAAGGAAAAGGTAACTCCCAGGGCCTTTTTTGAGGGAACCATACCGACATTCGCCAGGTGAAACGGAAGGGAAAATCTCAGTTAGTAATGCCCGGCAGTAGAGCTCGAACCTGCTTACCTCCCCAGTACCGATACGAAATCTCCGACAATAACCACCAGACCATGGGACTGGATAGAATCAACGGCTTCATCTCAGGATTTGGTATTATGTGAGAAACACGTCGGAGTCCCTTCGGGATGCATCTGATAAAGAAACATGTCTTTGAGACAGCAGTGTTGAAATAAATTGCCTTAACCCTGATCTGCGGAAAGGAAAAGAAAGCTTTCTAGTCTCTCTGAATTTCGTCCTTCTGTCATCTATTAAGGTTAATGTAAAGCAACGATCTCGAACAAAAGATGGCAGCATGAAATCATGCAAGTTTCTACGAGTCGCAAAATGAAATATCTTCAAATTGCTGTAATGTGAAATGATGTTGTAAATATAAGCCGTTACGCTGATCATTTAGGCAAGTATCGGTGTAGGTGGCAGCACCACTGTGTATCGTATACGATGTAAGTAATTACACTCTTGTGCGGCGGTGAGTCATTCGAGTGCCAAGTGGGTAAGATGGCAATTTGCCTCAGGATCACAATGTCACTGCAGCCACGTATTGTAGAACCCTGACGAAGTTACGGTCAGCAAGTCGCAGGAGTTTTGTTGGATGACAAAGTTCGTCCACACTTTGCGAATCCCACAGTGGTTGACATTATGCTGGGAACGACTTAACATACGTCCTACAGTCCGGATTTGGCACCATCCAACTTTCACCTCTTTGCCCCGCTGAAGAATCGCCTGGGTGGTCACCGGTTCCAGAATATGGAGGAGGTCCGTCGGGAAGTTACCAGCTGGGTACGACCAACCAAAGGACTCATGAAACAACTTTTATTTTTCTTCCATTTTGCGACTTATAATAAGCCCTGGCCACTATATATTGACTTATCCTCGTACTTAATCTGTAATAAATAAAGCGACAAGACAGTTCTCTTCGTCGTGTACGTAGCTACTCTGAGAAAGTGAAGCAAATTCATTGTAAACTCACAGTAGTTGATTTTTATCAGGTATTGCTGCCAAGGAGGTAATTTTGAGAAAGGGAAAGACTTGTCCATTATGGTAACGCAAATTGGTAAGACTACATCTCCCCCTGCCCTCATTGTTGTTGTCAGTGGCATTCATATTTCAGTATCGATAAAACTTTTTTTTTTTTTTTTAGAATTGTGTATTTTCTTTTCTTTTATTGCCGAAAATAATTCCTGTTGGAAATAAGGACTTGTTTTATTCTTTCAGTAATGCCATCAACAAAGCTTTTAAAGTGTTGCCAGTAAAGAATCAAGACGTCCATATCGCATCTCAAAGACTACTTCTGTTTCATACTGCAAGAATAGTACTCAAGCATGGACTGAGTATATTAGGCTTACAAGTATTAAACCAAATGTAAATGCTCAGGCGAGTGATGTCACATTTAGTCACGTTCTGTATTATTGTGTAAGTAAATATTATATGTAATGTATGTTCGTGCTTTCTCATTTTTTAGTACATAAATTCCTTGTTCCTTTTGGAAGCATCGATAGCAAACAAAAGAACTACGATGTTAACTTTTGGATGCACAGATTATTTTTCATATATATATATATATATATATATATATGGTTTGGACAAAAAAATCTAAAAACACGTCATACAGGACATACGTTGGCCCGCCACTGTACACCACGTGTTGCGGTTGCCGATCGTGTTTTGTTTTCAATGTGTCATGTGGACCTTCCTCTTCCGTCAGCAGTACCCAGTTCACCTGTGAGTGTCGTGGTGTGCAAGTGGTGCGGTAAAATGGGCGACCTGACAGACTTCCAAAGAGGCATAATCGTTGGTGCCCGTCTGGTTGGAGCTTCAGTGACAACAGTGGCGACCATTGTGGGGGTATCGACAGGCACTGTGTCCAATGTCACGAGGGCATACACAATGCATGGGCAAACAACGTCTGCAAAGCACAACAGTGGTCGAAAGACAATCCTGTCCGATAGGGACAGGAGGGCATTAAAACGGATTGTAGCAGCTAAAAAGCAGACCACTGCAATGAAAATTACGTCTGAACTCAATTCCGGCCTACAGAACCCGGTTTCATCAAAAACAGTGCGACGGGAATTTCATAAAATGAAAATTCATGGCAGGGCCGCGATCGCCAAACCTCTGGTCACAGCAGTAAATGCGAAGCGGCGTATCCAGTGGTGCAAGGACCACAAGGAGTGGACGCTTGATCAGTGGAAACACGTAATGTATTCCGATGAATCGACCTACACCTTCTTTCCAACAACCGGAAGTGTTTACGTATGGAGAACACCGTCGCAGGCCTATGATTCAGACTGTCTGCGCCCAACTGTAAAGCATGGGGGTGGTTCTGTTACAGTA
>JAGDQP010070528.1:0-10275 GCA_022664845.1 Lepisma saccharinum
AACCCAGATATGAAATTTCACGAAAAGTGGATGATTTTTGTCAAATTTTTACTTCCGGGCTTTTGCTATTTTGGATATCGGAGTTGCAAAGTTTTGACTTCACAATCGAACTGAACGATTCGTGGAACTCCTAGATATGAAATTTCACGAAAATAATATGCGTCATCTTCGATTTTGGAATTCAAGGTTGTTTTTTTTTACTTCAGAATTAGTGCTTTTTGGTACTCCAGAAATACTTACTTACACAATCACGATAATATGCAGTTAGCATCTACGCGTAGTTCCTCTGTTCTTTTGTAATTAATTAGTTAACTCTGCTATTGACGTTCCACCTTCCCCGGCATACTTATGATATGGGAAACATAGTAGCAGCATCACATAGCAAAACATTTGTGTGATTGATCCCATTAGGGGTCACTGACGGTCTTTCCCAAGAAACACAAGGTACCTTTCATAATCGCTATTTTTTTTACATGCGTAAGCTATAATTTCTATTTTTTAAAGAAAGGCACAAATTCTAATTGTGACAGGATTTTGTTAATTTGAAACGCATGAAATCAACAAACGTGATTTTGGAAACCACTGACCTTTGGTTATACATTTAGACATTGTACTAGCACTGCTTTTACTCAGTTCGATAGTCCAGTGATTGGCATTGTTGGCTACTGAGGAAGTGAAGATAGTTCAAGTCCCACTCAGCTTGGCTGTCTTGACTGAAGTTTTCAAGGGCTTCCCTCAGTTCAATAAGGTGAATATCGGGACATAACGTAGAACATCAACTCAAGCCGCTACCTTCAACACTTGTTTCTCCAAGGCAAAAGCAATGAAATAGACGTGACAGCCTGTGATAAACTTAAGGTATTGGGCGGCCCGAGTTCAAATCTGGGCTAGGATGCTGGAAATTTTTCTTCAATGCTTCCATGCCTGGCGCTCCAAAGTGCATTCAGTTAACTATCAAATTGAGTACGTTCTTGATACCTGAATGTTCTTGATACTTCTGGACACCTTGGGAGATAATGGCGGTCGGGTGTGGGACTGATTCCTCACCTCACTTCGTGCTATAAGTCTAAAATATGTAGAGCGTGGCCCATGAATACATCACAGGGTATACCTTTGCCTTTTTACTGTAAGGGTCACAGATTTAACATTTCAGATCAACACTTTTACCTTTATTGTCTTTTGGGACCAAATAGTGGTCCTAGAAACACACATTCTGACGTTTCTCAAATCGTATGTGAGAAACATTCGGATACAAGAATCGTCTCTCCTTTCTTCTTGCGAACAAGTGCAAATAATAATCATTTAATTTAATATCTTTATTAGAGTATGAACAGTACAATACCAATATAGCACTGCAACATAATAATAATAATAATATTAATATTCAGCCTTCGTGGTTTCTATCAGTAACATCGTATTGGCACAAGGATAACGCGCAAGTTCGAGTCCTATTGACGACGGCCATTGTGATTAAGGTTTATCCAGCATTTACTATAGTCTCACCTAATGAACGTTGGAATGGTACCTACAATTCATATCCATGCCGCTCTCTTCCGTATCTCATTTCCCGTAATAATACCCGTCAAAGGGCATAATTTCTTAGACATATTATGACGGGTTAGGCAATAGTCATCCAGCCAAAAAAATAAAAATAAAAAATAATAATAATAGTCAAACGACCGTAGCTCAGTGGGTAGAGCGTTGGCTTCGCATTCCGGAGGTTTGGGTTTGATACCAGCGATAGACAATCCTGAATGTGTTTTTTTATTGTTTTCCCACAGTCACACCAGATAAATGATGGTACTTTCAAATTAGACTCTGGCTTACTTCATCCTGCATCCTTTCCCTTCCCTATCTCGGCCTAAGCCAAGGTTTAACCTGAAAGTTTTAAAATGTTAGCAAATTTGCGAAAATACATTTAGAAATTTTAGCATTTTCGAATTTTCTTTAACATACTGTAAGATGTAAGTTTGCATTTCTAAATAATAATAATGTACCGAGGTATTTAATACGACTCCGATATTATATGCAGATGACCTAAAGTTACTCGGGGCAATCAATAATAATGTTAACGATATGCAAGTTGATATATATAAAATAGATGAGTGGTGCGTAGAAAATATAATATCAAGAAAACAGATTTTGTTAGGTATACGAATAAGACCAATTACATTGTAAGCAGATATAAAATTAAGGGACAAGAAATTACCAACTTGACACTCACCTGTGATATTGGTGTGAAAATCGATAATAAATTGAAATTCAATAATCATATCGACAAAATAATAAAAGAAGCTAGGCACCTTATAGGATTTATTTTTCATCAATGGAGGGATCTCAGAAAAGTACAAACCGTAGAAGACACTTATTAGATCCAAGCTTGAATATGGTAGCGGAATATAGTAGTTTGTCTTCATGCTTCAATTTGGTACCTATAGAGGCGTAAGACGCAAGTTGAAAGATGGATAATTTATAAGCGTTGTGCTATGTAATTGAGGTATCTCTTGTTGGTACCGTCGCATTATTTCAGAAATTACAATTTTCTTGGGACAAGGGCTAGTATACAGAATGGTTATTAATTTTAACTCAATGTACGAAAATACAAACAAATTTTAGTTATTACAATCATATTTTGTAGTATATATTTTGTGAATGGGATTTATTTGAAATTTATATTTAGTAATGATTGTATTGTGAGACATAGACTTTGTAGATGGGATACCTCTCATACCACATTTATATCTCTTTTCCTTTTTCCTTTAGTGTACACTTACATTTATCTTTTTTAAAAGAATTGAATTTTGTACTTGTTACCTATAGAATATGAACTGGCTGTTTACAAGAATATAAATTGTAGTCTCATTACTATTTGTAATCTTTAATCTTCTGTATGAAGCTGTGAAAGTAGTAATAGCTATTGTATTTCTAAATGTATAACTTGCACTATATAGAAGTTGTTGCTGTACATAACATAAATAAGCCAATGAATTAAATTAAAATTAAATTACATATTTTGTTATGTGGCAATTATCATGCCGTTTTTGAAACACTTGAAGAAATCGTGAGTGAAAAATGTTTTCTTCAAAATTGTTTGATATTCCGTTTACTGCATGAATAACAAAAAAGGCCTTACTAGGATTAGGAGAAACACTTCTGTGTAATGTAGTCTATATCTACGGTCCTGTGGAGAGGAATCAAATAAGGTAAGAAGTACGGGGTACATGGCGAGTTTCTGCAATTACCATTAAAAAACAACAACAAAAAACTTAGGAATCTTTCAAATATTACGTACCGTAGTCATCCAGGAGGAAGGGGTTAAATATTGCTTATTTTTGCTGGGCGCTTATATATTAGTAGATATAACGTATACTTAATTTTGCCTATGAAAAGGGGACAAAATTGTGCTTACGCAATATTTGAACGACCACTTAAGTAGTATCCCAGTATTTGTAAAACACGCTTAGTATCTCAGTTACAAAATACTCATCAAGCAAAACAGTGCGGATCTAGAAATTTTCCTACGGGGGGCATAGTTAAATTTGCCGCCCTTTCCATCCTTTTTTTTAATCCAAACAACACGACCGACCGACGCGACGGCCAGAATTTTGTCTGGCATCACGTAGTATACTTTTGTTATCATCTCCGGAGCCTGTCGTGGCATCGCTATTACTAACTTCAGTAAGGCATTAGACTATCTGACTTGAATTGTGGTTTTGAATTTTTCGAGATGAAGGTAGGTTGTATTAAATAACATAAAAATGTGTTAGCGTGCCGGTATTAACATTTCGAACACGTTTAGGTCAATTTCAATTTAATAGGCGACTTTACTTCCTTTTTTAGGAGCTTTTATTTTTTATTTTTAGCTGTTTGCCGCCTCCTAAACGCCGACCTCCTAAAGTGCCGGCCGGAGCGCTTGCCTCCTTTTCAGGGTTTGCCAAGATGGGCCCAGCCCCCCCCCCAAAAAAAAACCAGTGTTTTTTTGCGAGTTGGGCCCAGGTGAAAAAAAAAACAAATTAAAACCCAGTGGATTTTTTTCATTAATTTTGTTTTTAAATAATTCCTGAAATGAGAGCACTTTACGCAAGTCCATAATAAAGAAACCCATTGCATATTAGATTGTTAGAATACAATCACGATTGTCATTCTAACTGTAGAATAATATTGCTATTTAAAATATTTTACCTTTGTTATATTGAAATACAAGAAAGTATTGGAGCTCAGTCAGTACTCCAAACTAAAACTACTTTCCATCTGTTGATTCCGTAACAGACTAGAACTAACTAACTCTTCCAACTAAAAAGATGATAGATTTTGATGCTCTTTACTTTCAATCTTTGCAATTACTTACAAATGGCATTATCGTTAAAGTTCATCATAAAATTATAAACTACGTCTTTGTCGTATCAAATTCGGTGCACAATTACTACACTGTACAAATATTATTAATAATAATATAAATTTTCAGATACAATACTGATACAACACTTGCAGGAGCGAAGTGGCCCGGTCGGAAATTTCCGGGTGGGCCTCCGACCCTTTTGTCTTGGAAGCATAAGGTTACCCAATAAAGAAGCCAACACTTAAACCACTTTTGCTTCTACTGATAACGTGAGGGTCTTGTCGTTCTTTCAATTTTGACACACAACACTTATTATGAAAATACAGGGCTGAAGTTATCTCAACAGGTCTACTGCAGGGTTCTCACAAAAAGCAAAGAAGGTGCCATGTAAAGTTTAACATTAAGTGCTTTAATAATTCATATTCTTTTAAGACACTATATTTACTTAATACTTGGTATTTTAAGACCTGATCAGTACTCTAAGGGCCCTTGCAAGTTCTTTTTTGGGCCTACGCGTCATAACGCTCACTACAACGAAGGACCTTTGGTTATAAGTGGGTAGGCCCTCTCTTTGGTTTCGGGTGGGGCCTTTGGTTACCAGTCCGCCCCTGAGCACTTATTATCCAGAACACATAGCTAATCAGAAAATCAAATGAGAATGTAAAAAGAAATATGGTTACACCGTCTATTGTGGTCTGGTGGTTGGTGTGTTGGACGGTCAAGTGAAACCACCGGTCAGTCTGACCATAAATTTTAGTAATTTTCTCTATTGGGCTGGGCCGGTGACCGGTACCAAGGTCTTACAAGCACTACTGCGACCGGTAATTTTCTGAAAACTACTTGATCGTCCTTGCTAATTAACTAACATGAAACTTTGACATATTACTCGTGGCTTTGAAAGAAATTTTGCTGTTCCTGAAAAATACGAAAATCTCGGAGCCTGGGCAACCTTTGTTTTCATAATAGAACCACCTTTCCTTAATTTTATTGTTTATTAACGAGATACAACTTAATGGACTTTGTCTAGCTCATAGTATTTTTAAAATTTACATCAAGCTCATAATATTAAATACCGTATTTGCCGGCGTATAGGACGCACCTGTGTATAAGACGCCCCTCTTTTCCACAGATATATCTTTTTGAGAACGATTTTCGGCTGAAAATATCATGTACGTTAAAACGCCATTAGTTTCGGCACTTTTGAAAGACAATCTTACGTCAGCAATATCTTAGACCCTACATTCAAAATTACAAAAGAAATGTAACGGAAACAAAGGCGGTGAAATACGACACTTCAAATTCAACAGTATTGTTAATGTTCCTGCACAATATTACCGATAATTGTTTGTATTTGCTGGAGTATATGAAGCACCGGCGTATAAGACACACCCTCTTTTTGAAGACGATTTCGAGGGAAAAAGTGCGTATTATACGCCGGCAAATACGGTATTTACACTACAGATAATACCTTTATATAATTGTCAGGAAAATACTCAACTGTGCTGGAGAAGGAATTGCTAATTAAATACGAGTATTTCTCAACAACTTTCGTAAAAACTTAAAAATTTTCTAATTTAAAAAGTCAGGAGTAGGGTTGCCAACGAGCCGGTATTTCGCCGGTAGGGCTGGAAAATGTACCAATTGTTTGTGATTAAAGTCGGTGGCCAATACAGACAACTTACTGGTCCGTATGGTAGCACTTTTATTTCTGATAATCCCTATGTCAGAGACGATAGTCAGATCTGGAATCTGGGTTTCGAGTTCAGATCTGCTAGTCACTCTTTTCCCAGTCTGTTGTATAAGCTATTTTTATCTGTCTTGTTTGAAAAGAGGAGCGGACTCATTTCTTTTCTATCCCTCTACACGTCTTACGTCAAGTATTTACCCCTCTTTTTGTTAAATTTTGAAGTCATAATTAGGCCTAGAGGCTAGATGATATGGTCCAATTATTTTCTTTGTGTTACTGGTATTGTGGTTTACTTGATATTATATTTTCTCTTGGAAAATACATCTTATCAATCAGTTGGTACAGTTTTGAGCTATTCAAGTTGACATATTCTAGTTTCCAATACGGTGGGAAAGGCTGTTTTTAGGTTTCGTTCACCAGTTCTGGTTGTCGATTACGCCTTTTCTCTGCATAAGGAGTAGTTGCACTTCTACTCTATTGTGCTTTTGTGCTTTACCGGCAGCTTTTCCATAGTTGTCAATCCTAGCTTTCATTTTCTCTGTGTGTACGAAAAATCCACTATTATTGATTCCTTGTAGTCCGCGGAATGAAAGAAACAACACATATCATATGATATTGTAAAATACTTATAAAGCAGTATGAATTAAAAAGTTCAGCCTATAACTATCTAACTCCTTGAGAATATCGTCCTCTCTCTCGTAGATTCCTTTAATATTTTTGCAAAAATGTCATGTAATTGTTTCGCAAAATCAAAATGTCTTTTACATTTTACGAAAAATACTAGCGTAGGTTAAACCCTGGCCTAAGCCATAGATGTCTGAAGGCCATAAATGAATTCAAAATTCAAATAATGGTAAAGATAATTAATGGCAAACATTTCAGGTGACCACTTTGGATTTAAACCAGATTTAAATCATACTAAAACTTTGGGTTTATTGAACGGAATGATTCGGAGACCTATATATCAAGAGTTGTAGGTCCCTTCCTTAGAAGCTCACCAGTTAGTTTAGACGTTAATAAAAAAAAATCAATAATACGAAAACAAGCACTGAATTTTCCATCCTCGTCTTTACTTTTATGAGGGTATAAATACCTATTTTTGCGAAAGTGGTTTGAAGTGTCTGAGAAAGAATCTTTGAGGCTTGCATCATCATTATGTTAGCCGGTATCTTCTGATGTCTAGTTCTTCGTCCTTGAAGAGATTCAGCATCAGTGCCAAGGCTGTTCATCCTTGCACCGGAAACCGACTCCGCCCAGAATCAGGTGGAAAGATTCTTTTCGTATAAATAGGAAACTTCCAGATGATCTAGTTACTTGTTTTTTCAAAGTCTCAGAAGCCGCATCGAACAGCCACAATGTTCAGACTGGTAAGTTAGGCAACTATCTTCCTTACTGTAACATCTTTTCGAGTGGACGACGCTCTTGAAATTCGGAGACTATTTTGTTGGAGGTATTAGATAACGCAACTGGTTCATCTAAATAGCTGAACAGTTAAATGTTCCCGCCCTAAGAGTTCGATGTTTATTTCTCAGTGAGACGCAAAGAATTTCGGTTTGGACTGAGAACAATTTGAGAGTGGCAGACGATGTAGGAATCACCACCACTCAACAGAAAATCTCTGGTCGTTGTAGGATAAAGTTAATGGAGTGGACGATGACAGCACTGGACCAATACATAAATAGACACTTGTCACTGCAAATATGTTCTGTCAGAGATGGATTTAGAGTAAATCCACGGGTTCAAAAAACCCCTAAATTAAGACTTTTATAGAAATTAAGCATAATTTTGGTCGTAATCATGCATAACATCCAGACACACATCTGACTTACGGAAACGAACTTTTGGGGACGTGTGTGGCTATAATTTATTATATTTTTATGAGCTGAATTGGCAATTTTTGGTAATAATCCAGGCTCAGAAATGGGGAAGGTAGTGACTAGTACCTTACTTGAGATACCATCTCGTATTCACCTGGTGAAACAGAAAACTCAAGCAAAGTCTCAGTCAAAATGGTAGGCAGCTAGGTTCAAACCTGCGTGCCTCCCCACTGCGAATAGGAAGTCCACAATGTTACCGACTGGTGGTATGTGCCTAGCTATAGTTACAGTATCTTGTTTTAAGTGCTTGTTTAAGTACAGCAAAAATGAAAATCCAGGAACATGCACGAAAAAAAAAGCGTGTTACCCATTCTACCAAACAATAACCAGATAACTATTAGCTGTTTTGTTCACTTGGTGAAATATAATGTAGTAATTTTGCAAGTAAGAGTGAATTATTTTATAAATATTAGTAGTGGTAAAGCGTGTCTTGGATTCAAATAATTCATTCTCATAATGCTCTAAAATTCGCATTGAGGCATTGTTGCATCGTTTTTCCTGTATCTTCTCTATTTATCTTCTGTGACGAATAGATGTTCCAAGTCTTCCAGATCTTCGGATCCTTACTTTTTCTATTCCTTTTGTACATTAAAATCGGAAATTTTAAAGTTTAATGGAATTCGCGAACTCTTAGTTCGCGATGGAGATTCTGGTGTAAATTTCACTAGTGTTCGATTTTCCGCCATAAATTCAACACAATTTTATTTAACACGAATACAGGACGTGTATCTTTTAGATATATTTTCCGAATATCCTGACGTACACGAACATTCTTCGAATATTCGATATTCCGGGATGAGCGCATTTGTTAAGGATCTTACGATATTCAAGGAATATTACACGAATTGTATATTATCCTTATAGAATATTCTCGCAGTATTCCATGGATCTTTCAGAAATTTCAAACTGCAATATCGTTTTAGTATTCTTATAAGCATTTGCTAAGAATATCCTTTGATTCGAGATGCTCCGCGTCATTCTACGCACATTCGACAATTTAAATGGGATATTCCAGCAATATTCTATGCTACATGGAGGTTTAGTTCTTTTAGTTCTTCAATACCAGTTTTCTTCTTCAAAACATCCATAATTATCAAATTTTCTTGCAACTTTTACGAATACCAGTACATTTTGAGCATTATGCCAAAACAAAGGATAAATTGACAGTCCTTTAATATTTTCTTCCTTCAATTTATTGTGGAGGACTTCTGTTCAAGGTATTATCCCCATTCTCCTGGTGGGACTGAGGAAAACCAAGGAATACCCTAGTCAGGATGGGAGACGTAAGCTGGTATGGAACCCGTGCTTCCTCGCTAGTGTTTGACCGAAGTCAATGGCCGTAAATACTACTTTACGGTGTCTGGGTTTATATCACAACTATGAGGGACAAATTATAATTTTCCCTATTTGTAAAAAATACATAGGTAATCTGCATCTTGTATGGGCCATTTTAGTAACTTTTGACTTCGGTCCGTTACTATTATATGAGTGAACTGATTGTTATGCCTAATATCAAAAACATCCATGCCTCAGGCGGGATTCGAACCACGACCTTGGAGACATTAACTTCCCTTATTTATCTTATAACTGTGTAAACAATCTTGACTGGCGGCGCTTACGCAAACAAGACCAAAATGTTTCTTTTAGAATTGGCCGACGGTTACTTTACTACCGAGGTACCAACGGCACAACTAACTTTTAACCACTCGTATAGTCTTCAGGACTAAAATGAGGGAATTCAACTCCTCTAATGTCAAAAATCTTTCATGCGAGGTGGCTGAATTTACTTCTAATTTGTTCATTTGGCTTGATTTGTGGAAAATTAATAAATTGAAAATATACATATACCGCGATAGAGGTTCTTCAAACCCAGTAGAGCTGACCTGAGTTCATGATTACTCAGTTGTAGATTATGTTCTTGCAGACTAAAGAGCCCCGGAATGGCCGAGAGGTTAACGCAGTTCAGTGCACATGTTCATAGGTTTAAGTCCCGCAAGGGTCGAACGGAGTAGTTCGTAGCCAACTCTACCAGAAAGTGTAGGTCCCATCGTTAAGAGCTCACCAGTTCATTTACGACGTTAATAGCAATTTAATCAAACAAACTGGAGAGGCACATTTTATTCCTAGTCAATTCACCCTCAAATATTTCTGCGCATCTTCGAAAATAGAAAGAATAACTCAGTAGCGGTGTGAGTTTTTGTCCCAGCCCCTTCCACCAAAATTTGAACAGCTGTGCTCCATAAATTTGAATTTTGACGTTTCTCACGACCTTTGGTGACCTCTACCATATGGAGCTTCCGGTCCTGAAGGGACCAACCGTGGGAAACAGCAGCCACCCCCGACTCTTCCGGTCTGATAACGCATATATGTTG
>JAGDQP010070529.1:0-10742 GCA_022664845.1 Lepisma saccharinum
CATACACGTATTCAGCGTGAAAATATATAACTCTTTCAGCTACGCCATTATAAAAAATCCTTTTCTTTTTCACAAGTAAAGCTGTAGCATTTAGTCAATCCACTGAATATACAAATACAGACCAAGAGCTAAATAGTCAAATAAAGACCATTAAAATAAAATTTAAAAAAGAAAAGACCTATGGATGGATATGGTGTTAAAAAAAAGCAGCAGCAGAAAACTGCACAATATTTTATTCATTCCAATTGAACTTACTCAGGTGCACAGAAGTCACCAAGGGCAAAAGTCTCCTTTCAGAATGCCTGGATTCCTACCCATGGTAATTCAAACGTAGTGTAAGTTTTATCATTAAGGAGTAGTAACACCTGAGAAAGCTTGATTGGTTCGTGTAAAATAATGTGCAGATTGCTTGAAACAAGCTGCTCACATAAATATATTATTTTGCATATTTCCTCTTTAAATTTCTAAGATAGTAACACGTGTTCTCTACAAAATGGATTCAAATAAAAATATTTTTAAACTTTTCACAACAAATGGTGATACTCAGGCACACCCGAACCTGTTTTTAACATGATTTTGGTATGGTTACGAAACTGGTTGTTAAATCGATCATATAAAGATTCAATTCTTTGTACCCACTAATGAACGAAAAATATCTGATCTTATTCATTTGCCTCAGATTGAGAAATTGTCAGAACGTGTAGCTTTATGAAGTGCGGCCAATTATGTAGTGACAAAAGGAGTGTGCTTTTACCATGTTAAAGTCATTCCTCTTCTAAAATAGAGTCTTAAGCTGATAATACAGTGTTACCACATAAATTGGCGATAATCCTACCACTTATAATGCCAAACATCTATGTGTAATATTTGTATACGAAATTTTAGATACCACACTTCCCTCTGACATTGAGTTATGAATTATTATCTACTACTACTTCAAGTTTAACTCAAGAAGCATCATAGGAGTCTTTTTGACCCCTTTGAAAGATTAATTGCTACAGTTTGGGAAGGTTCGAATATACTGCCGCTAGATGCCGCGACATTTTATTTTGAAAATTCTTACAATTTGTCCACTTATACATTTAAGCGTGCTTTTGTTTAGTAGAAACTGAGTTCTATCACGAAGCATCACATGGTAATTTTGACCCCTCATATTTACAGTGCTTTCTTTTGCTTGTTACCGAAATTGTAATGTTTTCAAATTATTTTAAAGTTAACTTCAAAGTAGTTCTGTGTCGTTACCTCTTCCGCCTGTGAAAAATTAACGTCCCATGTTATTACTTTGAGAGGAATCGTGACTTTTGAGAGGCCATTTACGTCAGCAGAAATTCTAGAACTGCAAGCAATTAGTGAAACTGACTGGTTAAAAAAAATACTTTTTAAACTTTACTTTTGTATGGGCCATTTTCAGTAACTTTGACTTCGGTCCGCCACGATTATGAATGCAATGTTAGTTAAAATTAACATCCATTCCCCAGGCAGGATTCGAACCCGGGACCTTCAAATCGCTGGCTTAGCGCCCCAATCCACACGGCTACCAGGTCGGCGAAATGACTTTGGTGATGTATGCAATGAAAGTAGTGGTGATGAATCCAATAGTGAAGCTATCTGTAACAAAGAATTAACTGAAGGGAAAAGTGCCGAAGAAAACTTTTCATCCAGTGAAGAAGAATTTAGTGATAGTGGTGATAAAATCGTGACACAAGAAATACATTAGGTGAACACACAACAGATCAAATAATTTGAATAGAACAAGTTCCATGTGCAAATGTTCGTAAAAGAGCTAAACAACAAAACCTGTTACGTAAAATACCCGACCCAACTCCGTACGCTGTTAGAAATATTGATGATGCGCCTTCAACTGCCTTTAGACTTATTGTAGACGAAGGTCTCGTGAGACATGTTAAAAAATGTACGGAACTAGAAGCTCAAAGAGTTCTGAAAGACCCGAATTGGTCGATTTCACTTCAAGATTTAGATGCGTTCATAGGGTTATTGCCCTTTTGCTTAAATGGGATTAGCATAAAAAGTATCTGGTCAAAGAAATACAAACCAAAATTTTTCGCTGATACCATGGCAATAAAACGATTTAGAGAAATCACGAAATTTCAGAGATTCGACATAAAAAGTACTAGGAAAGAAAGATCTAAATCTGACAAGTTCCGTATGGTGTCTTCAGTTTAAAACAAATTCACTGAGAATTCTCCGAAATGTTACAACCCTGAACCTTATTATACGGTGGATGACCAACTATTTCCAATGAAAGATTCATACAATTCACGAGTAACAAATCTGACAAATATGGAGTGAAATTTTGGATGCTAGTCGAGGTGAAAAACAAATAGTCAATGGTTTTTCATATTTAGGCAACGACGATGAACGACCAGCAAACACTCAGCGGTTTTTTTTTTTTTAATTTTATTTTATTTTAAGTACAGAAACTGGTGAAGCAGTTTGAAGGATTAGGTTTTCACTTAGTATATAATTTCTTCACAACGCTTCATCTCGCTCGGTATTTGAAGAGAAAAGATCAGCTTGCTACGAACTGTACGAAGCAACAGAAACAAAGTTCCACAGTCAATGAAAGAATCTTTATAACACAACTATCTCGAAAACTGAGGATCACACTCACGGCATACCAGTGCATAAAGTATTAAAATGTTCTGATTTTGAGCAGCCTTCACTCTGATATGATCCACATGACACAGAACGAAAGAAAAAACCCAAAACTATTTTATTATTTTATTCTACAATAAGATGAAACTATGGGTAGATATTGTTGATAAAATGGCAAAGAAGAACTCCGTGAAAATTACGAGTAGAAGGTGGCCGGTACAGATTTTCTACAACATCCTTGATTTGGCATCCATAAATAGGATTTTCTACAATGTCCGTGATTTGGCATCCATAAACAGGATGGCCACTCTTTTGGGATTTCAAAATTCCCTGACTTTTTAGTTAGTTGTTCGTAGAAATGCAACGTTTTCCAAATTTTTGTGACAAAAATTTATCCACTTCGGAAGCTACTACTCATAACATAACAAAGAACACGTTAGAACACAACCACCGCTCTTCTTATTTTTTCTGGGGTAAAAATGGATGTAAAATATTTTCCTGAGGTAAGAGGATGAGAATAAAAGTTTAATACTTTCAAATGTAGGTTTCAATTTTGTTTTAAAAAAATTGTGCCTAGGGCCTCGTCATAGTGCCTCTGGGGTCAAGTTAAAAATGTCAAATGACAACTCTTACAAGAAGTAATATTTTCGGATTCTAGAGCAAAAATGTCATTCAGAGTTTGGGGGCGGATACCTCATCGAGTGAAAGTACGGAGCCTGGGGGCGCAGAAGCACCGAGTGGTGTCAGGAGGCGGAGCTCCCAGCGAACAAACTGACTGTGTTTATTACAAAATGGTCTCGCATTCACTCCAGCTCAATTCACAGACAGCACTAAAACCCAATAGATACTGACTGACATATCGAAAGTAGGCTCAGCCCAAACCGGTAGAGCTAGATAAACGAAACTTGGCATGAAGTGTCTCACAATGTTTTTAATGGGAATCTGGGGGCGGACACCCCAGGACCAAGAGGGTTTTGTAGAGATATAGACGGGCTAAATGGCTAGGAAGGTAGTAGAACTTATATTTTCATTCAAGCAGACATTCCAGTTTTTTTTTTGTTTTTTTTTTTCAAAATTCCTGACTATTCCATGTTTTCTCGGTTTTCCAGATTGGTGGCCACCATGTATTACCTATCCGTACTCTACTTATGGGGTCACTGAGACACATCTTCACTAGTTGAACCAGTTTTTTTTTTAATTCCAAATTGTACCAGGATATTGTATAGTTTGAGTCATATGCTTTCTGAAAATCGATGAATAACTGGTGAACAGTCAAATTGTATTTCCATTTCTTCTCTAAGATTAGTCTCAAGCCGAAAATCTGGTCCAACGTGGACCTATTTCTTCTAAATCCATATTGGTGATCTCCAATTATTCCATCTACGTATACACTTAGGCGTGTTATGCCTAACTTGTAACTTGTATTACTTAATATCTTGTAACAGGTTGGAAGTAACGAGATTCCGTGGTAATTATTAGTCTGATTTATCGCCTTTTTCATAAACCGGAACTATTATTGAGGTTTTCCATTTCTTTGGAAGCTCATCCTTTCTCCATATAGCATTTATCAATTTATGTAGTTCCTTGATTAATGCCGTTCCTCCCGCATAATTAATTCGGCTGGAGTATTGTCTATTCCCGTTGATTTGCAATTTTCATTTTCTATACCGACATTTCGACCTCGATCTCGCTGAGTTACGGTTCTGCTGCACAGATTTTAAATTCCTCTGTTTCTTCTCCGTTGTGTATATTAAGAAGTTTGTCAAAATAATTTTTCCACACACGATAATTTTAGTCGGATCTACTTGAAGATCTCAGCGTTCATTTCTAATCATCCCTAACCTAGGCTGGTAACCTTTCCTTAACGAATTTACCATTTTGTACAGATCTCGTATGTTATTTGTCTTACCGTTTTCCTCTATCTCCTGAATCTTCTGCGTCAGATATTCTCGCTTTTTGTTTCTGAACCCGCGGGTGGCGTTGCGTTTCGCGTTACTGCAGTGGTTGGCATTTGCTTCGTTTTTATTACTTAGTCATCATTGCTTTGCTTGTTTCCGTTCCTCATGAAGCTTAAGGCATTCTTCATCAAACCAAGGCTTGTTTTTCTGTAGTTTCTTCTCACCTAAACGTTCCTTCGCTGTGCCCTTCATTGTATCACAAATTGCCTCCCACATCTTACTCATATCTACATTAATTTCATTATTAATTCATCTTTATTACTACGATTTGGAACCTATTTGAGATTTTCAGTTGGTAACCTGGATTAGCTACTCTTTTAACTTCGAATTTCGATTGTTCTGATTCTTTGTCTTCTCTGTTCGCGATGCATAGCTTCTCTCTCACTTTTGTGATTACTAACTGATGGTCGGTATCACCTTCCGCTCCTCTGTAAGACCTAATATCCATTACATTGATGTTTCTTCGTCTATCTACTAATACGTGATCGATAAGGTTCAGAGTTTTGCCATCCGGAGATATCCATGTGTTTGTGTATATCTTTGTGTTCAAAGTACGTGCTCTTCACTAGTAGGTTTTTCGAGATCGCGAAAGTTCTCATCATGCATTACGTAGGTATATATTTTCAGAATACGGTATACATTATTTTCGTAACATTACATCAATAAATAACATAAGTTTTTCCATATGCAACAATGATAAATAACATTTTTAAATATATAGTTTTTTAAATGGATTATCTTTTTCTGTACATATGAGAACAAGAATTTATTAATGAAGATACTGTGATGAAGACTCCTAAGACTAAAAATTATGAAGTTATACAATTTGTTATTGATAAAGTTAGTTGAAAATAAAAATTATAAAATACATGAATAATTATTGATAAAACATTCAAAGCAAAGAAACGTAGAGTGATGCACGATAAATAATACATAGATTAGATAATATACCATAATTAGATTACATAATGATAAAAAACTAAATAAGTGAAGTTGTCTTTGCAAGTAACTAATAATGAAGTGGATATGTTAGACAACGTTTTTGAATATATAATGTTGTGTAAAAACTTTAGGATATTTTTTAACCTGTTTCCTGGCAGGAACAAGATGATTGAATTGCTGACATAGCACGCCATTGCAGGGTCGGCACCTTTTGAGTACTATAGGCACTCGTCAGAGTTCGCCCATTGACAACACATGCACTACTTCTCGCTCTAAAAACCGTAGTGCCGAGAGAAAGCAGTCCTTCCCTTTCTTTACTGAAACGTGTGAAGCAATAGTCCAGTTACGCCGTAACATGCATTAAAAGATGGTCTACGATAAGCTCCACGAAGCAAGAGCCAAAAATCGTAGAGTTGTTTTCTTGTAGCCATGGACAGCCACTCTGAACTTGACTGAAAACCACTTTAGACAGAAGTGACGATTTTGTTCGTCTAGTTGCCAGACGATACACACAGAAAAAGCAGCGTTGACACCTTTTTCTCTTTATGATTTTTTTCGCGATAATTTTGTTTTTCAGTAATAATTTTCCCTTTGACAGTAGTTCTGTAATAGTATGAGGCAATTTAATAATTGCGGATAATTCGTAATAGCTAAAACCACTGTGATAATTAACGTATTACCCCCGAAATAAGCCGCACTTTTATCCAAATTTCAACTGCGGAAAGATAGGTTGCGGCTTATATTCGCTTCCTTGGCTTTGCCGACATTTGATCATACTGTATATTGTTTATTTCTCATTTTAAAACTATGTAACAATACAGCCAGTGTCTGTAATGCTGGTTTTGGGTATGATCTTTTTAATTTGATATTTAAGGCCTTTAGGCAACTTTGACTCAGGCCGGATGGATGATGATGGGATCATTGGTGGAATGAAGTGGGAGGAAACGGGATAACCCCAAAAAACCCACGCACACGGTGTTTGTCCACTACAAAGCCCACATGGCAGGATCAGCGTTACAACCGACAAGCCCAAGCGCCAGAAGTGAGCGCTCTAACCATTGATCCACTCTGGCTTTGGGTATATAAGCGCTGAAGTGAGGAATAAACTTGCTTTACAAAAGACAGACCTCGTCGTAATACACGAGGCATGACTTGAAAATCACACGTATGTCGTAAACAATCCGTTCAAAAACAAACTCCGAAAACAGTATGCAGATTGGCCTCTGGAATCTATGCCCTCACACAGGCTGGTAAGGTTAAGCCATCAGTCACACTTCTGTTCGTGCAGATTCTCGCTTCATGCTGTGCAATATCATCAGTTCATCAGCAAGGAGTTCAAAAAATTGTGTGTTATCGAAAGCGCTGGATGGCAACAAGGACGATGACTGTGGGAGGAAAGTGAAAATAACCATGAGAGATGAAGTGAATACCAGTAGTGAATTCAGCAATGACAGTGAATAAGGCAATAGAAATGTGCTAGATGACAGTATATTCTACCTTATGTTAAGAAAAATGTTTACTTGTTAGTATACTGAAGTTAATAGTGATTGATTTCGTCCTTACAAGAAAAAACTTGTGCACGGTAATTTTTCTTCCCTCAATCTCTTTGATTGTCGTCTTTTTCTTGTTTCCTCCCTCGAATTTTAAGGGTGCGATTTATATCCGGGTGCGGTTTATTTACGGGCCAATACGGTAATAAAAACCAAACTTTCACATTATATCTTTAACCATAATGAAATACCACTTGAACTATACTAAGAATACCGTACCTTTTCCAAAAGATCTCCCCACGAATTTCTTTGGTAACAGGATAAAGTTATGTGCAAAGAGTGTTCATCCGGAAGGGTTCGTGCTTGATGAATAAAACCTCTTGGAAAGTAAAGAACGTCACCAGCCTTCAATGTAACATCGTAAATCGGTTCACCTAGTTCTTCTTGGCTAAAATTACCACTAGAAAACCTTGGAAGAACTTCTTGTGGTGTTCTGAAAAGAAATAATAATACGAAGAAAGGAAGAACTCATAAATTTTGAGATAACCACAATTTCATTTTATTATTACCTGGAAAATAACACACACAAAATTCACATTAATGCTAAAATACGTAATCTATGGAAGTGAAAGCTTACGGCTTATATAATATTGATTTTCTAATATTTATTAAAGCAAATTACTGTCTATTACAGTTAATACAACTATCAAAGCACTTAATAACTCTTGAGTTTAAAAAGATGCTAACAGGGTTTTCAAGAAATTGTCGCGAATACTAATGACGTTCTCTCATATAGTGTCGTTCCTATAACCATAAAATCTTTTTTTTTTTTAATGGTTATACCCATAAAACAAAAAAATTCTTAAAGTTTCAATTATCTTTACATCTGAGTTTCCGTCATCCATCTCATAAACGAATAAAACTGTTTCAAGTTAGGACTTATCGATGAATGTGTTAAATAGAATCGAAGAAATGTTGCTAAATACCGCTGGAGATTCGTTTCCAAACCTACCGCGTTCAGCCGAAATTGCGAATAGCAAATACTAGGCTACATATACCTTGTTCTTGACAAAGTTTGTTTTAATTTATACATAATAAGACTTCAATAACAATAAAACAAGAGTATATTGTCATAAATATCATGTGAATTTCGCCTCTCTCGAAGTTTGAATTTTTCACTTAATATTTTGGGACGAATCAACGGATACAGAGATTCACTGCAAGTGCTCCAGAGAACGTTCGCGTTCTCGCACTACAACTATTGAAACTACACCTTAGTTTTGCTATGGAAACACTGTCCCCAGAGCGCAATGGGAATGTGGAGGCACGAGGATTCAAGCCTCGATGCCGGTCATCCTGACTGAGGTTTTCCAGGTTTCTTTATCACCAGGCGAATGCCAGGTGGGTATCTCAACTAAATAATATTTCTGCAAAGAACCAAAGCAAGATGAATGAAAAGTAAAGACGTTTTACTCTCTAGCCTTCACCACTATTCCAATAGCTAGCCAACTCACACCTCGTGCACTATTTTTCATATTATTACCGAGTTTTATCTTTCATATAAATATCACAGAAAAGTAAGACATAATGCGTGGGAAAATTTATGTAACCTACTAGTAAATACAGAAACAGTAGATCTGGAACACAATATAATCACTAAAGAATCTCTACACATTTTGCTAAAAAAGTTTACACTATAAAGTGAATGTTGCATAAGAATTTAAACTTATTACAGTCTTCAAATGGAGTTCATAGATGAGTAAACTGAAAAACTATTAAAACTGAGTTTCTGCAATTATAGAACTAATTCTGAAACACAATATTGTTATAAAATTATATTATAGTATATTCGAGCAGACAAAGAGAAAATAATTATTAAATTTGTGCTACGGATAATCTTACAACAGAAAGGAAGGGCGGACTCTCTAATTCCAACTTACGAGGAAATTCAAGCAACCACTCACAAAATCTGCGAAGACCATGCAATAAAATGATTGATGACGAACAATAACTGAAATCTTGCCAGAAGTAACCTGACCCAATGACTATTTCCCTGACTTTCACGGATTTTCCAGTATATGGAAACCCTGATAATACACAAGTATTCTAAACATTGACTACAGTAAATACAATGCATTACGAGAACTAACCTTGGATTGTAAATTTTCCAATGCTTCTTTCCTTCAACTTGCAGTACAAAAGCTTCAATATCGTCATAATGTGGTGCAAACCCTTGATTGCCAGGTGGTGTTAAGTACCTGAATGAAACAAAAAAGGTTTCTTAAACTAACCAACAGTATGAATTAAAAGAATACATGGTAAAATAATTTAAAAAGAAATAGGTACTGTACTTACTTACTTGTATGTCAAATATGTGCATCAGTCGATATACTTATCGCATTCTTCTTAAATAATACCTATTGAAACATTATTCTTACAAAGAAATGATCAGATATATCACAAACGAATTTTGGAAAATTTTGATAACATCTGAAAGTCCTTTAATTACTACGTAGCATCTACAAATTGCACCTACCGAAAAGAACTCAAGTTATGAGCTTCTAAACTGTTGAACATACTTTGCAAGTAAGTGAATTCGGACTAAAAATCCACTGAAAACATTTGTAGTTGCATCTTAAGCACTAAAGGGACAAAATCAAATCATAATATTAATTGTAATAACTTTCATGGTTATCTACACTTTGCTGATATGGTAGATATTCGTAGTGTAAATTATATTTTATTAGTATTTCTTATGGCTTAAAATATAATTTAATTACTTTCAATTCATAGGCTTAGCTGCCAGCTGTGGTCTAAATCTACACAGGTTTTGTGTACACAGTGCTGTGAAACTGTTGTTATCTATAGATGGTAAGATCTAAGAAACATGAAGAATTATTTCGTACATGTTCTACTGAAAATTTTTATCTTTAGGCACACTGAGTTAAATTGAGCTACAAGGGAATTCATCTGGGCTTCGGTTTGGTATCAAATTAAAGAATCGACCTTCGACACAAAGTTTTCCAATCTGGAGATAAATTTTACAAACAGACTCACTATGGGTAACCCACTGTCTCCCATCTTGGCGAACAACCTATTAAATAATTTCAAAACCGATATTCTAAAACAGGACGAGTACAAATTTATACGATATTTTAGATATGTGGACGATTAATTTTTATGGTAAAACTAGCCAAAATTTAGAATATTCAATTGTGAAACCAAAATTTAGATTACAGTGTGGATAAACTCACCAAACCTACGAAGTGTCTGGAACTAGGAAGGAAATATGACGGCTCCAATTCTGGGATATGTTGATAGTCCTTCTATTAGTGGATTGTGTGTCGGAAAGTTTGATAGTTACACGTGACTATTACGAAAATCTGACATCAGGAACAAGAGAAACGGAAGTGTAGCTGCCCCATCGGAAGTCGTGCAGGTTGTCAGACGTCATGCGTTCCAACTGTTTATACACATTGTTTATTCTTCAGTCTTAGATCTCAAAATGACTTTTGCTTTCTAAAATGAATAAACATCTCCGTAGGAAAAAATGCAGGTGCCAATTATACATCTGTTAATGAGCGACTACAGAAACTATCTTCTCTACAGCTATAATAAAGTTGCTAAAAAGGTTTGATAAAGTATACTGAAATTCCAGGAGACAAGTCGAAAAGCAGTACAAACGGTGTTCCTGTATGGAAATTGCCATTTTGCTCGAGAAGGAAAACTAATTTAC